>JALDNG010000144.1:1587500-1805000 GCA_024349245.1 Neodontobutis hainanensis | reverse complement strand
CCACAGATCTGGTTTTGACCACTCTCTTGAAACAGAAAACATTTGCCATAAATCCATAATATTAAGGATAAAACGAGTTAAGTCCACCAAGAGAAGTTCTCTTTAGAGTCATGGTGAAAAGCTGTTTATCTAGACCCATTCGTCCAGCCTTGCGTAGAAGAGCACATGTTAGTTCCTTCCATCCATGCTGCTGATGATACAATAGGCGCTGAATAGCCTGCAGTCGAAAAACTGTCAGTCTAGCTCAAATATCTATCAGTCCATGTCCCCCTTCTTGAACAGGAAGATAGAGTACAGCAGCCCTCAGCCAATGTTGACCATTCCAAAAAAAATTAATAAGTCTCTTTTGAATTTCTTGGATTAAAATAGCTGGTGGGTCCACGCCTTTCATTTTATGCCAAAGCATTGAAGCAATGAGATTATTGGCAATCAATAATCTTCCCCTATATGATAACTGGGGTAGCAACCATTTGAAACTAGACAACCTCGCACAGACCTTCTCCACTAAACCCTCCCAATTTTTTTTATATTCCTCTTGACCAAGATATACTCCAAGATATTTCAAACCTAGTGTACCTCACTGAATATTATTTGGGAGTTTTGGTAAAACCTTATTGGTATTTTTAGTAGAAGCATACCACACCGCTTCTGTTTTATCCCAGTTAATCCTAGCAGATGACGCTCTTCCATAGATGTCTAAAGCCCCCTTTAGATTCTGTACATCTTCCTGCTTTTGAATTATCACAGTAATATCATCTGCATATGCAGATAGTATAATAGACTCTTTTTTTAAACTACCATTTATAGTTAGACCATTTAGTTTACGTCGCAGCATACACAATAATGGTTCAATCGCCAAGCTGTACAGTTGGCCAGACATTGGGCAGCCTTGTCTGATTCCTTTTTGTATTTTAACTGGTACACTTAGCCCACCTCCTATTTTTTATCATACTCAAAGATCCTTTATACAACAATTTTATCCATGATATAAACCTATCACCAAAACCAAAACACTTTAAGACATGAACCAAATACAGATGATCCACCCGATCAAATGCTTTTTCTTGGTCTAGAGATATTAGACCAGCACCAACATTGTACATTCCTAAATATTCTAAAATATCTCTCATTAAAAACAAATTATCATAAATACATCTTTTAGGAACACAATAAGACTGATCTTCATGAACCAGCGAACCTAAAACCATCTTAAGTCGATTTGCAATTGATTTAGACAATATCTTATAGTCAGAGTTAAGAACAGCAACAGGTCTCCAGTTTTTAAGTAAACACAAATCTCCTTTCTTTGGAAGAAGCAAAAGGACTGCCCTTTGACAACTTTTTGGCAGTTCCTTCAGTTTATAACTTTCTTCAAGAACTTTAAAAACGTCCTGTCCAATTATTCCCCAAAACGACTTGTAAAATTCTGCGGTAAGTCCATCAAGACCTGGTACTCGGCCAGTTGAGAGTTGTTGTACTGCATCCATTACTTCTTCAAAGGTAATGCTGGAGTCTAGCAACAGTCTTTCATCTTCTTTAAAGTTTGGTAAATCTTTAAAAAGTTCACATGTTGTATTCAGATCAATGTCTTCTTTTACAAATAACTTAGAATAAAATTCAACAGCAGTTCTTCTCATCATTAAAGGATCGGATGTAATACTACCATCAGGTCTTCGTAAACAATGCAAAAAATTATTATGAACAACCTTCTTTTCTAAATTAAAAAAATATTTTGTAGGTGCATCCATATCATTAATTGAAATAAACGTGCTTTAACGAGTGCTGATTTCACTTTTTCATGTAAAATACCTCTTAATTCATGTTTTTTGGATAACAAATTTTCTTGCACTCCCATGTCATTCTTATTAATCAATGAAACATATAATGCATAAATATCTTCTTCTAGTTTAGACATTTTCCTTTTTAAACTAATCCAAGCTTGTGATGAATATTGTTGGCAGAAAAGCTTAATTTGAACTTTCCCCACCTCCCACCATTGAAGAAGATTTTCATGATTTCTTTTTTGTTCTGTCCAATAGTTCCAAAAAAAAAATTATAGAAGAGGAAACTACATCTTTCAATTTAAGAAAAAAAGCTATTCTCTCTCTACCTGTGGTAGGAGCATAAACATGTATTAGCACAAACATATTTATTATTATTATTATTATATTATTATTATATTATATTATTTTTACTCTTAAAGCAAGTAGGCGCTCTCTCACTACTTCATTCTTAGACAAAATTTTTATTTTACATCTGGGTGAAAATAAAATTGCCACCCCTGCACTAAGGTTGGTGCCATGACTCAAAACATGATCTCCATCCCACCACATCCCAAAATCAGTTTCATTTTCCTCATTACTATGTGTTTTTTGTAGAAACACAACTTGAGTTTCTTTCAAATTTAAACACTCTTTTAATAAAGGCCATTTACTTCTGTCTCTTGCCCCGTTTATATTTAAAGATCCTATTTTAAGAACATCCATAAATAAGGGGAAGGAAAACAAAAAAGAAAGAAAAAAGCATAGCAAAAACAGATCCCCATGTGCATTTATTTAAGACTAGTTCTAGTAGACCTTCTTTTGCCCTTCATCTTTTTAATTTTTTGTCTTACTGCTGTCAAATATTTCTTTAGTCGAAACCTTTTCTGCTGCGACAAAATCTCAACGTTACATTCTTTACGAGCTTTCATTACGGATGCGATAAATTTCTCTAGGTCAGGAATAAACTCTTCAACATTAACACTCCTTCCCTTAGTTTCATCCAGAAAAGAGTTTATCCGTTCAACTGTATACAACTCTCCATATCTGCCAACGTCTACATCAATGCATGAATCATCATCTCTAATACTCTAGTCTTCGGACTCTTTTTCCACTTCATCATTTAAACCTGTATTGTCTTCTTGCATTCTATCATCTTTAAAGCATAAAGCACCAGTACCAATACAACCATTAGACGAAACCTCTTCATTTGTACAGTCAGTAGGGAGACCGGGTATAGTTGTAACACGGGGAAAGTTGTAACACTACCATTTCCACGAATCAGGGATAAGATCGGAGTAATGTGATAGTTTCAGTTTTTTCAGAATTCCTTTATGATCCCACATGGAGGTTTTGCTGTCTGTGTTGCCATCTCTCCTGAAGCTACAGCCAAAAATCAAATTATGATGTAAGAAAGTAAAAAAAAATAACAAGATAATATTTTTTAGTACTTATACTGTTGTAGATAATGTTGTATAAGTTATATCAGGTCAAACTTTAGTTTCTTTAGTAAAGAATGGTGTATCAACTTCCTGCTAATTTCAAAGCACCATGCTAATACAGCTAGCTAAACAGTGGGTGATAGTGGTGGGGTAGGTTGTAACATGTGTTTGGAAAGTGTTACAACCATCCCCTGACATACAAATAAGATTTTTTTGTGATTTTAACAATTCTACAGAATGCCTAGAACTTGGGTGAGAAAAACAGATCGTGGAGTCGATGCCAGCCTTTTAAAAAGAGCAGCAGAGGAAGTTATGAAAGGAAAGTCTTTCAGGGCAGTGGCAAAATCCCATGGAATCTGCCATGTCACCCTGAGAAGATATTGGTGGAAATATAAAGAACTGAAAGAGCAGGGATCGAGGGGACTTCCTCGTGTAGGATACCACAGTCCACACCAGGTCTTCACCAGGGAGCAGGAGGAGCCTTTGTCTCAGTATATAAGCCAGGCAGCTGACATATACTATGGGCTAACTCCACGTGAGGTGAGCATGATGGATAAGCGTCTTGAGAAGAGGGTAGGAAAGGCAAGATTTAAGACATCTTAATTTGTATTAGACCTTTCATGCAAACTCATTTTATTCATCATTCACAAAAATAAAATTATTTAAAATCAGGTAAAAGTTAAATAAATACTATTCAGACATCGTGTTATGATTCCTTTTAGGTCAGAAAGTTTGCTTATCAACTCGCGATGGAATACAGCATACAACATCCACAAACCTGGAATGAGAAGAAAATGGCAGGGCTGATTGGTTTAGCTCATTTATGAAGCGGAACCCCAGACTTTCAGTGAGGAATCCGCAGGCAACTAGCCTTTCAAGAGCCACCAGCTTCAATCGTGCAAATGTGGAACTCTTCCTCAGGCGACTGAGGAAGGCGATTGACAAAAACGAGTTCGATGGCAGTGACATATGGAATGTTGACGAAACCGGCGTGACAACTGTCCAGGCACCATCCCGAGTCGTGGCACGCCGTGGTGTGAAGCAGGTCGGTGCCATGACATCGGGGGAGAGGGGCACACTTGTTTCGGTTGCATGTGCTGTGCAGGCTCTGGGGGATTTCCATTCCTCCATTTTTTGTGTTCCCTCGCAAGAATTTTAAAGATCACTTCATTCAGAGTGGGCCATTGGGGAGTGCAGGAAGTGCTAACTCATCAGGCTGGATGCTGGAAGAGGATTTCCTATCATTCCTCGATCACTTTGTGAAGCATACAAAGGTCAGTCTAGAAAGAAGGGTGTTGCTCCTGCTTGATAACCACTCTTCCCATATCTCTGTGGGAGCTGTGGATTTTTGCAAAGGCCAGGGAATTGTACTACTTACGTTCCCACCACATTGCAGCCATAAACTCCAACCACTTGATCGTAGTGTGTTTGGTCCGTTTAAAAGGATGGTGAATTTGAAGAGCGATGACTGGATGAGGGGGAATCCAAGTAAAACTATGAGTATTTACGACATTCCAGGCATTGTGAGGATTGCCCTGCCTACAGCTGCAACACAGAAAAACATACAGGCAGGCTTCCAGTGTACAGGCATATGGCCTTATAATTCTAATATTTTTCAAGACTGTGACTTTGCGCCTTCTCAAGTCACAGATCGTCCTGATCCATTTGGGGCTCTTCAAAAGAACTCCTCTCCTCCTTACCTGCCACTCGGCTCCTCTCCTCCTTACCTGCCACCCTGCTCCTCTTCAGCTCCCCTACAGCCCGGCTCCTCTCCAGCCACTCATGCTGTCCACCTGCATTCGGGGTCCATTGTGGGCCAGTTGTTCAGTCCATCACTCATTAGGCCATTTCCAAAAGCAGGCCCAAGGAAAGAGACGGGTAAGTGTAGGAAGAAGAGGCGCTCGGAAATACTCACTGATACACCTGGGAAGCTTGCATTGGAAGAAGAGGAGCGTCGAAAAGGGAAAAACATAAAAAAAAAAATCTTGGGGAGTGTGAAAAGCCAAAAAAAGAAGGTAAAAAACCTGCTGGGAAAAAGGTGAAGGATGTAGTGATGGGAAGATCGGATCATTTTACTGACTCAGTTCTTTAAGTCTCGTTCAGCAAAATGAACGAATCTTTTTTCAAGTCATTTCGTTCATTTCGTTCATTTCAGCAAAATCTAATTAAAATGTTACATTTTAAATTTTTCTATACATTTAGTACTTTTGGAATAAAAATTATAAGCTAATGCAGCCATGGAAAGTTCCTCTCGTGTCTTTGAGCCGTTAGTTCCGTCAACATGTCTGGTCTGGGCCGTGACAGCCTCATGTAGCTGTTAGCTAGCTGTAGCTAATACATCCGTCCGTCCGGAAACAGAAAGGAGTCGTTCATCCCCCGAGTCTTTGAGTCGTTCATCCCCTGAGTCTTTGAGTCGTTCATCCCCCGAGTCTTTGAGTCGTTCATCCCCCGAGTCTTTGAGTCGTTCATCCCCCGAGTCTTTGAGTCGTTCATCCCCCGAGTCTCTGAGTCGTTCATTCTAGTCCCCGTAGGCTGAATGCAGAAACAGAAGGATTCGTTCATCTCCTGACTCAGTCTTCGGGTCTGAGTCTCGTTCTTTTGTCACGCATTGGATACAGAAATAAGTTGATACATACAAATATTTCACATAACTGTATAGACAAACGCAAATGATATATATATTTTTTTATTATTAAAGTTACGTGATGCGTTTCTGGCCTCAAATTGTATTTTTATATTTTTCTTATCCGGGGAAATCACTGATAAAACAAAGATTGATACTTTACAGTGGATTCTAATCTTAGGTAAATACCATAGCCATATCATCACAGTCATATTATACAAATATGACAAATATATTTACTTAATTATACATGCATACAATATTATATATATATATATATATATATATATATATATATATATATATATATAATATTGTATATATATATATATATATATATATATAATATTAAGTAAAATTTGTTTATAATAGTGTAAATAATAAATAAAAAACAAAGTGGCACTGACATTTAACACTAAAATAGACTGATATGAACAAATGAAACTTTTTTAATTTTCAAATGTTTATTGCAGTATATTTTGATCATTTTAAAATAATTCCTAAACACAATACAATACAGTCAATAATACGAGTGCAATGCTGTTGCGAGAGACTGAACAGAAGCGGTCACGTGACAAAAGAACGAGACTCAGACCCGAAGACTGACTCAAGAAATGAACGAATCCTTCAGTTCCTGCGTTCAGCCTACGAGGACTTGAATGACTCAGAGACTCGGGAGATGAACTACTTCTTTCTGTTTCCTGTATGGCAATGCGCATGCGCCGGTCCACACAAAAGTGAACGACTCGCTCTCTGTGATGACTCGTTGTTCCCAAGTCATTTTAAAGACTCGTTCAAAAAGAACGAATCGTTCATGAACGACTCATCACTAGAAGGATGATAACTCTTCTTCTGAAGAGGAAGATTTCTGTGTCATCTGCATGGAACCACTTAGAAATTCAAGACCCAAGGAAGTGTGGGTCATGTGTGTTTTATGTAGCTTTTGACCACACCAGGCCTGACCAATTTCATTTGTCCCCATTGTGACTCTGATTAAGAATGCGCTTAATTGGTTTGTTCTTGTCACCATTGTGACTTAAAATGCATTTAATTTATTTCTTTGTTTTTGTCACTATTGTGAATGCATTTCATTTGTTCGTTTTGTGGAATGGGGGTAAATATGTTTGTTATTTTGCAGCTATTCATTCAAAATAAACTGTTGTTGTTGCATAACAGTTGGAGTACACTTTTTTCTGTTTTTGCGCATTTTGTCTACCTGTTACAACTTACCCCAGTATGTGTTACCACCTACCCCAGTAGGGGGGTAGGTTGTAATAAAGGACCACCTTGTATTTGTCATCATCTCAAAAAGTATGTGATATAGTTGGAGAAATTTAAATTGTTGCCAATTGTAGTACACAAGTGTGGGTACCTTACCTAAAAGTTTCAGAGATGTACCAAAAAAAAAAGGTAGTTTCAGGTGCTGAAGAAAAAAGTGTTACAACCATACCCGGTCTCCCTACTTCCAGTCGCGATCACACTCACCTTCGCTCTATCACCAGCTTCACTTTTTTCATCTACATCTCCTTTGTCTTTCCGAGCTTCCACATCATTCCCCGGCTCTCCCACCTCAGTCACTCCGCTACTCTCACTTATCAAAACTGCCGGCCCTGCTGTTTCCTCTGCCTGCTGCTGTTTATGAGGACAAGACAATCTCTTGTGGCCATAAATCCCGCACTCAAAACAACGTAAAGTATCAGTGCTCGCGTAAACCATATAAGAACTCTCTCCACATGTCACTCGAAACGAAACATCCAGTGTTTTAGTAGGCGCTGTCAGAAACTTAAACGCTTGTCGTCTAAAAGACAAAACGTGCTTAAGTTCGGTAGATTTACAACCCAAAGGAATCGTTTTCACAGCACTAGCCATCTTTCCAAACCGTGTCAATTCTCGCACGATCGCGTCATCTTTAATGAAAGGAGGTACATTGGAAATTATCACTTTTGTAGCGGGAGCAAAAAGAGGTGTAACAGGTACAAAAGTTTCTTTCACCCAAATGCCGCTTTCAATTATTCTGATTACTAGTTGTTCGTTTTTTAAAAATACGACAACTGCCTTGTTCATGCGAGATGCAGAAACAATATTTTCATGGCCTACCTGTTGTCCTGTTGCTAACAGCACCTCCTCAATCGCTGTACCTGCCTCAGGAACACACCTGAAACCATTCTGAAGCGAGGCTCTTCCCCCGAAGGGAGAGAGGCCATCTCGTTTGACTTAAAAAAAAAAAAACCTCACAAACTTGAAACAATGATCGGTGACCCAAAAACAAAGAAAAGACAAAGAAAAAGAAAAGAAAGCATGCAACAGAGAGAGAGAGAGAGAGAGTGAGAGAGAGAGAGAGAGAGAGAGAGAGTGAAAGAGAGTGTGAGAGAGAGAGTGAAAGAGAGTGTGAGAGAGAGGGTGTGAGAGAGTGTAAAAGAGAGAGAGGGTGTGAGAGAGTGTAAAAGAGAGAGAGTGTGTGAGAGATAGAGTGTGAGAGAGTGGGAGAGAGTGTGAGAGAGTGAGAGAGAGTGTGATAGAGAGGGTGTGAGAGAGTGTAAAAGAGAGAGAGTGTGTGAGAGATAGAGTGTGAGAGAGGGTGTGTGAGAGAGGGTGTGAGAGAGGGTATGAGAGAGTGTAAAAGAGAGAGAGTGTGTGAGAGATAGAGTGTGAGAGAGTGAGAGAGAGAGAGAGTGTGAGAGAGTGTTAAAGAGAGAGAGTGTGTGAGAGAGGGTGTGAGAGAGTGTAAAAGAGAGAGAGTGTGTGAGAGATAGAGTGTGAGAGAGTGTGAGAGAGTGAGAGAGTGAGAGAGAGTGTGATAGAGAGGGTGTGAGAGAGTGTAAAAGAGAGAGTGTGTGAGAGATAGAGTGTGAGAGAGGGTGTGAGAGAGGGTGTGAAAGAGGGTGTGAGAGAGTGTAAAAGAGAGAGAGTGTGTGAAAGATAGAGTGTGAGAGAGTGAGAGAGAGAGAGAGAGTGTGAGAGAGTGTAAAAGAGAGAGAGTGTGTGAGAGAGTGAGAGAGAGAGAGAGTGTGTGAGAGAGTGTAAAAGAGAGAGAGTGTGTGAGAGAGGGTGTGAGAGAGTGAGAGAGAGTGTGAGAGAGAGTGACGGAGAGTGTGAGAGAGAGAGAGAGAGAGTGTAAGAGAGAGTGTGAGCGAGTGTAAAAGAGAGAGAGTGTGTGAGAGAGGGTGTGAGAGAGTGAGAGAGAGAGAGAGTGTGAGAGAGTGTAAAAGAGAGAGAGTGTGTGAGAGAGGGTGTGAGAGAGTGAGAGAGAGAGAGTGTGAGAGAGTGTAAAAGAGAGAGAGTGTGAGAGAGAGGGTGTGAGAGAGTGAGAGAGAGTGTGAGAGAGAGTGTGAGAGAGAGAGAGAGTGTAAAAGAGAGAGTGTGTGAGAGAGGTGTGAGAGAGTGTAAAAGAGAGAGAGGTGTGAGAGAGGGTGTGAGAGAGAGAGAGTGTGTAAAAGAGAGAGTGTGTGAGAGAGTGAGAGAGAGTGAGAGAGAGTGTGAGAGAGAGAGAGAGAGTGTAAAAGAGAGAGAGTGTGTGAGAGAGGGTGTGAGAGAGTGAAAGAGAGAGAGAGAGAGTGTGAGAGAGTGTAAAAGAGAGAGTGTGAGAGAGGGTGTGAGAGAGTGAGAGAGAGTGTGAGAGAGAGTGAGAGAGAGTGTGAGAGAGAGAGAGAGAGAGTGTAAAAGAGAGAGAGTGTGTGAGAGAGGGTGTGAGAGAGTGTAAAAGAGAGAGAGGGTGTGAGAGAGGGTGTGAGAGAGAGAGAGAGAGAGTGTAAAAGAGAGAGAGTGTGTGAGAGAGTGAGAGAGAGAGTGAGAGAGAGTGTGAGAGAGAGAGAGAGAGTGTAAAAGAGAGAGAGTGTGTGAGAGAGGGTGTGCGAGAGTGTAAAAGAGAGAGAGGGTGTGAGAGAGTGTAAAAGAGAGAGAGGGTGTGCGAGAGTGTAAAAGAGAGAGAGGGTGTGAGAGAGTGTAAAAGAGAGAGAGTGTGTGAGAGATAGAGTGTGAGAGTTTGTGAGAGAGTGTGAGAGAGAGGAAGTCTGTTGGATGTTTTTATTTGTTTTATGGACTCAATGTTGAAAATATTAACTCTAATTTCAAACACTGTTGCATGAATTGAAAAATAAAAATTATGAAGTTACAATTTTGTTTTATTCTATGAAGTATTTAAAATGCAAATTCAAAATATTGTAATTTACTGACAGTTACTTATATTGTTTCTTTTCACTTTATTAAGATCAGATTCTGCAGGTAAAATTACAATAAAGTGACTTGACTTGGCCAGGAAAAAAAATACTTGAGACTTTAAGGTTTCACATGTGTGAATCTGGATTCTTAAAAATAGATTAGCTTAACATAGAAGTCTTCTAACTGTCCCAGTACTTACAGGTAACTCCAGACTGTCTTTGATCATCCTGGAGCTTATCATTGGCTGAGTCTTTGCCATTCTGGTTATTCTTCGATCCATTTTGATAGTTGTCTTCCGTTTTCTTCCATGTCTTTCTGGTTTTGCTCTCCATTTTAAGACATTGGAGATCATTTTATCTAAACAGCCTATAAACCTTTGCACCTCTTTATAGGTTTTCCCCTCTCCAATCAAGCTTTTAATCAAAGTACGCTGTTCTTCTGAACAATGTCTTAAACAACCCATTTTCCTCAAGCTTTCAAATGCATGTTCAACAAGTGCTGGTGGCTACATCCTTAAATAGGGGTCACCTGATTCACACCTGTTTTTTCACAAAATTGACAACCCCAGTGATTGAATGTCACACTGCTATTTTTTTTTAACACAGTCATCTGGATTTTTACCTTTTTTAAGGATGAGTGTGATATTAAAAATGTTTTGTTTTTTGACAGAAAAGGGTCTAATAGGACATATATAATTCACAATCAATTAAAGTCAAGCCGTCCAGCCCCAGTGCTTCACCTGAATGCAGTTTTTTAAGTCACAGTAGTTAAAAAATTAATTCTGCATTTTACTTTTCTATTTGTAAATTCTGCTTATGTGCTATTATTTTGTATTTTGTTTCTGTTAAGCACTGTAAGTTACCTAAAATCTTTATAAAATTCTATAATAATTTAGTAACATAGACAGTAGCGGTTCAGAAAAAACTCTAGGCATACATGTGTACTGTGAGAAGTCTCTGCTATCTGGCTGTTACTGCATCCCACCACCAGAGGTCAGTCATATCAAACAGAAGCACTCTGCTCATTCTTCTGAAGTCCATCTAATTTGGACAGCTTCCTTTATTCTGTGCACATGACCGTCCTGTGATATTCTTTAACGTGTTTTTCTCAGAGGATCCATTGTTGAATCGTTTCTCCTTGTGGACTCGAGGAGAATAATGGAGCGAGCCCACTGGCTCCTGGCTCTTCTCCTGGTGACCCCAGACCTGTGCAGCTCTGGACCTCTGCACGCACAGTGCAAAGTGGAATGGTATGTAGACTGTATGCTGTTAGTGTATTTAAAATGTGTACATTTTTTGATTAGGTTTTACAGTAATGGAGAGTTTTTTTTTTTTATACCAATTGAACTCTCCAATTATAGCTTAATATTCTGTGGCTTTACTAGTATATGTCATAAATCCTAAAAGTGAAATAAAGCCTGGTATTAAAATGTTTTATATGATGTTAAAATGTTCAAAAAAAATAATTACAGCTGCGTTGTCAAAGCTATTTGTATATCTACACGCTATTTATTCAAACACATGTCAAAAATTGAAAATGCATCACGTATTTCAAATAACTGTATAGTCTGGTGTAGGGTAAGCCAAGTATACTGTGTACACTACATTCTTGTAACCTAGCTCTGCATAAGATCTAGAAAACACACAATATCCAATCTAGTTCAAAAGTGAGGCAACATAACTTGCAATATTCTGAATATATACTTGGTTTGGACATATTTTCTCTGGTCACGCTGATTCTACTTTATTTGTCTGAATATAGATTGTACTGCTTCTGATGTTTTGAGTTATAAAAGCACTATATTCACTAAAAGATTTTTTTAACATGATTATCTCATTAGCTCTAATCAGTTAAACATGACTGTCCAGACTCAGACAGAGGAAAACACTACACAGAACACATTATAATTTCTTTTTTTTGTGTGTATATATATATATATATATATATTAAACATGAGTTATATGCTAATATACTGTAACATGAGTGCTATGTTTGTTTTCTGCAGGTACTTTGGGATTAGTTGCACAGAGGTGTACCAGGCTCTGGTTTCGCAG
This sequence comes from Neodontobutis hainanensis, assembly GCA_024349245.1. Taxonomy (NCBI): domain Eukaryota; kingdom Metazoa; phylum Chordata; class Actinopteri; order Gobiiformes; family Odontobutidae; genus Neodontobutis; species Neodontobutis hainanensis. The sequence continues at coordinate 1,792,963 of JALDNG010000144.1, read as the reverse complement.
ATTCAGAAGTGGAGGACCATGAGCAGCTGCATGACGGGAGGACAGCGCTGTCTGTATAAGGTTTGTGTAAGGGAATTCAGTTAGTGTCTCCGTCAAATTGTGGCAGCAATTGTGGCCAAAACATGAAACCATCCAATAGAGACATTCAAAATAGCATCAGCTAACGTAGCAATTATGGCTGACATAGTAATAGACAATATTTATGACCTGGACTGTGGCGTACGAGACATAAAAAGGCCTCATTAAGCCGGGCATACACTGTGCGATTTTTGATTGTTCCAAAGAAAGCCAAGGCTCACAATTCATGTACTCTACACACACTATACAACCCCACGTCATCCATGGTTGGGAGTAGGTTGGGAGGGGTTAGTGGCCTCTCATATATGAATCTTTATACTAACCATGACTTGTTCTATGCAGCTGCAGTCTGCCTCTGTCCACTTCATCGAGGCCAAACACACCACTCCCTTCAGGAGACACGTGGACAACATCCACATCCGGCTGCTCCCCTACCACTTCTTCACCAGCTGCCATGTTTCTGTGAGTAACAATATGGGACATATATGGTTGAAAAAATGACAATTCGAGTCTGGACAGAAAAAAAAGGAAGAAGAAAAATCTAAAAAATTCAAAGACAAAGATCTGCAGATACAAAAGTCTTTCAGTTGTCTTGTCTGAAAGTAAGTACACATAATTCCATTATGCAGGTACTCTGTAGTTACATGTTATCACAGTTTGTTACAGAACGTGTCACACTTTAGTTGACACTATACTTGACACATTGTACTTAATGTGGTAGATACAATGTATCAAGTGAAGTGTCAACTAAAATGTAATAATAAATAATAATGGGTTGGATTTATATAGCGCCTTTCTCAGGGACTCAAAGCGCTTTACAGGTCGTCCATTATTCATTCATACACAGTCACACCGGTGATGATAAGCTACAACTGTAGCCACAGCTGCCCTGGGGCACACTGACAGAGACGTGGCAGCCATTCTGCGCCTACGGCCTCTCCGACCAACACCACATACATTCACTGCACATTCTTACACATTCATACAAGGCAAGGTGGGTTAAGTGTCTTGCCCAAGGACACAACGACAGTATTTTTTGTGGGGAGAGCGGGAATCGAACCCACCACCTTCCGGTTGAAGGACGACCGCTCTACCACTGAGCCACTGCCGCCCCTGTGACCCTGACATTTATTTAATTTTGACAAATATCTTTAAATAATGTTAAGTTTAGTCATTAATACTGTGGGTGTCATGTCTTTAGGCGATGTCCATCTCTCAGACCTGGTACGCCATCAAAGACCACGGCACCAACTACTGTAACCTGTACAACCTGATGGAAGGTGAGAGCAGCTGAACACTCTGACTGAACATCCCTCTGTGTTTGACTGACCACTGCCTTCACTCCGACAGGGAGTGGTCTGACGGAGGCACGAGGATACAGGGAGTTGACCAGTGACTTCATGTGCACGCAGCGTTCGTCTGCTAACTGCACTGTCTACTGATCACCACCTGCATTTGTATGCTTTTGTACTTCATTAAACATATTTGGAATCTACATTTCCCCAGTCTTAATCATTATCTACATTCATTCTGTTGTCATGGAGCCTGGTGTTTGAGTTACCTGTTGCACTGTTCTCTTACCAGTTTATCTCTGTCTCTTGGAATTAGAGACAAAATGTCCATTTTTCATGTTAGATATTTTGCTGTATTATGTGCCCTTTACTTCAAATTTTTTTGGTAAGTAAAACTTAAAATGGATATTTTTGCCTCTTTATTAACAGCTTATCTTAAGAGCTAAGCTAACAGACCTTAAGGCTATTACATAAGGCTATTACTAATGCGATGTTATGTGACAGAAAAGAATATATTTTGAATTTTAAGGAATACTTCTAGGTTCATGTTAGATCTGGAGAAGTGCACTCTCATATAAAGATCTGTTGGCATAATTTTAACTGTTCATGAAGACAGTAAAATGTCATTGTCATTTTCTAAAATGCAAGTAGAAAAAAAGGTTTGAGTAAAAGCATCTGGACTTCGTTTTCAAGGTGAAGACGTTTCGTCTCTAATTCCAGGAGACTTTATCAATTCTGAGTTCAACTTGTAAGAGAGCTGAGCTTATATCTCTAAAGGGAGGCGTTTCCCCTGAAACCAAACCTGATGGGCCAGGTTGTTCTGTTGTTGGTCATGAAAGGGAGGTGTGACTCCAGATGTGAAAGTCGTTAAGGTTCAGAAGAGTCGTTGGTGATATTGCTCCATTCAGACACAAGGTGGTAAGTGTCACTGAGCCATACATACGCAGAGTCGTTAATGATCCTGCTATAATGCAAGTAGTTGATGTAAAGCCAGGACATTACTGCGATTAGATTAGGGACACTTCTACAATATTGACTTGAAATATGTTTGTTTATTTGTTCAGAACATCACATACTATTTTGTGATTAGACCAAATTGAGAGAAAGGTTTATGATGCTTTACTCTCACACTCTCAGATTTAAATCTTAATATCGCTGTCTTAAGGGTAAAAAAGTTTTACATTTGAATACAGTTTTAAAATAATCTCAATAGACAGATTTAAATCTATATTAATGGTATTGTAAGGCACTGCTTAGACAATTTCTAAATTTATGAGGCGATTGGAGGAGTCAGAAAACTCCATCAAGAGCAGGGGTCTCAAACTCACATTACTTGGGGGCCGCAGGAGGCAGAGTCCGGGTGAGGCTGGGCCGGATCAGGTATTCCACAAAAAAAGCTTTGTTAAATCCTCTCAAATGTCATTACTAACAGTTCTTTAACTTCAATGGGTTCTTCTGAACCTGAGCTATCCTGAACTTAAATGGAATATTGAAGAACATGAATGAGGCTGAGTGGCCCCATTGGATGTCCAGTCCCCTCGGTGATATTGTCAACATAACATCAGTGTTAATTTGCAGATTCGTCATGAAAACAAATCCACATGGATAGTGGCGATCAAATTGCCATCGACTATCAAACAAATCAATTGATTTCAACAAAATACAATCTGCATGATCCCAAATCCAATGCCAGTAACATTGAATTTGTCCAGCTCAAGGTCAAACATGCTCATTTCAAACACAGTAAGAAGCAGTAATTTTATGACGGCTATGTTACACGGGCTCCTCTTTAGTGAAATGTTTCTCTGCCTGCATCAAGCCCAGCCGATGGCCCGCCTCCAGGAGCCATATACTCCACTGTGATGTAGGTTGGTTCAGGTCCAGCACAAAAAGGAACCTTCTACACACAACGTGGTAACGTGCCAGTCATATAAAACTCACAGGGCACTAACTTTAAACTTTCATATTGTCCTGCGGGCCACAGTTGGCCCCCGGGCCGCGTGTTTGAAACCCCTGCTCAAGAGTCTTAATATTAACTACATATAATGGACTACATGGTATTTTAACTTGATAATGTTTTTTTTTTTTTGCTCTGAACCAATTTTGTGTCTGAAATAAAGGTTGAATATTGCTAACATTCATACGATATAATAAACCTGTCAGCAGGGGTGCAACTACCCGGTGCTAGAGTGGTATGCAGCAACATTTTTGCCAACCCCCCCCGGGACAAGTGTCAAGAGTGAGTCATAGACGAATGTAACAGAGGGAATCGGGTCATTTTTAAAAATAAAACCTTGTTCGGAACAGAAATAATGTAAGTTATTTATTCTTTCTCTACAATCTGGTACCGGTCCGTGGCCCGGGGGTTAACAAATGACCCACGCCCTACATCTACAGTCATTGCCTACATCTACACATGTCCAAATCGATCTAAAAACAGTTCAAATACATCTAAAGCTTGTTCAAATCCATTTAAAACCTGTTCAAATCCATCTAAATATAGTATTGAGGAAATACTGAAATGATTTAGAAACACACAACAGCAGCTAAGCTACATTTAGAAAATATCACAAAAAAAAAGAAAAAAAAAAGGAATCATTATTAGTTATTTTATTATTATAATTTTTTTAACCATTGCTTTGATGCCACCAATCCGCATAAACCCTTTTTGCACCACTGGCTCCGAAAGTGGTGGTCCTGTAGTCTGTGATGTGCTGCAGGCCTTGCACATCCGTCCTGAGTCAGCAGTAGTGTACTGTCTCTTTGCTGCTGTAATGGCTTTTCTCAGTCCATACTTTGAAGCTTTGTACTGGGTCTCATTGCCTGATCAGGATGCAAGAGAGCAAGCATGCAGCATGTGACATACCTGACTATTTATCCAGGGCTTCTGGTTGGGGAACTTCCTGATTCGAATGGTGGTCACAATGTTGGAACTGACGTCATTTCATGACCAGTAATAGCTCTTTTTGAATTTAATGCTCAACACAAATTAAAAAACAAATTAAGAAGCATTTTTTTACTTGTCCACGAGTCAGTAACATAACAAATTATGAAGGGAGCATTTTTGTAAAGATGGACAGATAAGTTTATTGCATCAAATTAAATTTTATTTTTTTGTATTAAATGGTAGCACGTCTCAGTTTGGACTAAAATACTACTGAAATGTGCATTAAGAGAGCAGGCAAAGAAAAGGCTGAGTTCTTGCATATGTCCTGTGTTTTAGCTTATAATATGTTAAAAGCTGGGCTCCTTTCTCAAAATAAAAGGGCAGTACTTGCATTTCCAAAGCATTTTATTGTAAAAAACAAAAAACAAAAAAAACAGTAGGGCAAGTAATGTGACTAATGTTAAAAGTGTGCATTTGTTGGTTTTGTTCATTTAATCATTTTATTATTGGTGTGGCAAAACCTTATGTAGAACTAAACAACATAAAACACTAAATGCTCTCCACGCATGGGGTCAACTTCAAATTTACACACATTCAAAATTTTACACACGTTTCTAACTACACGCAGTCTTTAATTTGTGCTTGACAGTAGAAAACAACTCATCGGTTCACAAAGACAATGGCAACTCATTTTCTTATGTAATCCACAGTCAACTGTGAATGGTTTTACATGTAGTGAAGATAAGTACCTGGTTCTAGTAGTATTCATGAAGACTTCTGTGGGTCCAGACCCAGTCCTTCTCACGCAGGTGCACATCCACCTGATCACAGCAGGACATGAAACACTGCTTTGGCCACAAAAAGCAGCGTGGACTTTTCGAACAATAACAGAGGAAGAAAGCCCTGTTTGGACTTTGCTGAGCTGCTGGACAACACAAACTGATGGAGCGTGCAGGTACCAGGGGTTTACTCGCTGGAGTGTGTTTATGAGCTGATGAGGCGAATGAGGACAGTCCTGGATAATTGTGGACACTGAGGGACAAACAGAAAAGTAAGTAGCTGCTAAACTGTTGTCCTTGTATTTAGTCTTGTGTCATTGTGAACTGAATGAACACTGTTTAACCACCTGAAGAACATATTTTAACAGGTTTTTATTGCGTCAAAATATTGACCATTTCTTCCACAGAACAACAATGTGATTAATAGTACTGTACTGTGGAGATGTAAAATAATACTATAGAAGGAGTATTACTGTTTTAGTAGATTTTAGCTTTTAACTTATTACCATATAAATACATTTTCCCATCATATTATCGTCATAATTCAATTCAATAATTAATTTTATACTCATTATTATTATATATATATATATATATAGCTATATATATTTTTTATTTTATTTTTTTAATATTAGGGGTGCACCCCACCTCAGGCCCAAAGCTGCTGGGATAGGCGCCAGTCACCCGCGACCCCTAACGGGACAAAGCGGTAGAAAATGAATGAATGAATTATTTTATATTGTACTGTGATCAATGATCACTGTGATCATTTATTTTGATCTTGCACTTTCTAAACCGTAATAATTCCATATTCATAAAAATTATTATTGTATATTAGTTTTAAAGCTCTTTTTAAAGGTGATACTGCTAAAGCTGATTGATGAATGTAAGAAAGTATTTTAAATTTTAAATAAAATTTCTTACTCTATAATCCAAGTGTTTTATATTTTTTTCTCAGTAATCACTTCTGTGCAAAAGTAAATGGTGTTAACAAAAAGACCCTTTCTCTCACTTGTTTTTACAGAGCTCCGCTGCAGTAACCTGCCTCCAGCCCCTTGTTGATCGTCCGTCTGAACCGCTGCAATAGCCTCAGCTGCTTCCATCTGCCTCGATTACCCTCTTTACAATAAACTCTATTCTGACAAAACTTTTTTTTAATTGACGTTAAGTTCTTGTTTGGAGTTTTTTAGTATGATAATACTTATAATAAATTGCACAAAAAATATTTATTGAGGTAGTCATGTACCCATGGTAAAACCTGAGCATGAATTACATCTCATGTAAAATAACGTATATTAATAATTGCTGTTATCTGTGGAATATGTTATTTGCCATCTTGTAAATGCATGCCTCTTGAGTTCCCAGATGAAATTAGCCATTAAAATATCTAAAATTACCAAATATCACTGTTTTTTCACCTCTGGCAGATGCAACTTGACCTGTCAATCTAAAAAAAACTCTTGGTAAGTGTAAATTAAAAGTTAAACTAAGCCATTTGTGTGGGAACAAAGGTCAATATATTCCCTCACCTCCTAAATCGGGACCAGAACCTCTTTGACTGGACCCAGCACCTCTGGGGAAGTTTCTTAAAGTAAGTTAATGTGACCTGTTTTAAAACATGTTTAGCTCTGTTTAACTCATTCGTTTGTTTAAATGGCATCATTTAGACACAAACATGTATAATGCATAACATCATATGTTCCCTACCCCTTTTTTCCCTTCTCAATGCTGGGAAATACATTCTACCCTAAATATTCTCTCTGTGTTCCACCACCTCCAGCTTTACCAATTAAACATTGAACTAAGCCTATCTTTCTCATCTAATGACATGTACATGGGTGTTTTTACTTAAATCAATCACTGACAGTTTACTTGGGCGACATTACTTAGCATTAGTGTTTCTTGATTGTGCTGTAAAAGCAGCCTCTGATATAAAACCAAATAAACAGAGTGCTGTGTTATAGATTGTATCGATAATAATAACACATAAAATCATCTGAAACCTTGCGCTGCACATGACCCTAAAACTGTTGTTACAGAAGTTATTAGTTATTAGTTCTAAATAGTGTTTTTTCTGCTCAGCTCAGTACTGACTTTAAACTTGCGTATATTTACACCAGCTCATCACCTAATGTGGGATTTGAGCTTTCGTTTGCCCACATTTACTTTGATAAATCCCAAAGATTGTGTGGAAATGGTCATACACACAATTTTTCCCTTACGCACCTTTGATAAATGAGGGCCACTGTGTGTAAATCACCAAGAAGAAGGTGGCTGTTGCATGAATTGGAAATGAAGAGTGGTCCTTAAATGAATAAGATCAGTTTGAAGAAGACTAACAGTCCTTTAATTCATAATGCCCACATGTTTAGGTCAGTTATTCTTCACTGAAAAAAAGCTGAGCGGGAACAACTGCTTTATTTTAGACAGTGATTATGATTATATAATCCTAAATTTGTTATATCATATGTTCCATCCTGGGCCAAGAGTGAATCAGATAAAGGCGTTAGATGTAAATATAGCTGTGGGCATGGGTCTGGTGTGAGGCGAAGTCTGACCAGGGGCATCATTCTTATTGACACATAAACTAGTTTTCGATCTTAAAAATGATGGTGGCGTGAGAAGGGAGCTTAAGCTGCATGAGCATCGCAGGGCAGCTTTTATTAAGGGAGCAATATGCTCAGGTGGGGTTTGCCATCCATCACTAAAGCCAGCCTCCACAAAAGGGCTGCAAAACAAAGACATGTCTCTCTGTCTTTTTACAGGGTTTGAGGCAGAAGGCTGTGATGCTCTGAGCTTTTATCACTGCTTATGTCATCATTGTTTATCATGAAAACAGCTGGAAATCACTTGACTACACTGATGTTACAGCTCCATGACACACATATGCAACACTATGTACAAACCCAATTCCCAAAAAGTTGAAATACTGAACAAATTGTGAAGAAAAAAGGAATGCAATAATTTACAAATCTCCATCCATCTATCCATCTTCTACCACTTATCAGGGGCCGGAGACATAGTCTCTCCAGCGTGTCCTAGGTCTTCCCCGGGGTCTCCTCCCGGTAGGACATGCCCGGAACACCTCCCTGCGGAGGCGTCCAGGAGGATTCTGAAACAGATGCCCGAGCCACCTCAGCTGGCTCCTCTCGATGTGGAGGAGCAGCGGCTCTACTTTGAGCTCCTCCTGGCAAAAGATCATGTAGCAGATCAGTCTTCAAATTCCCCAACCGGATTAACTGTTGTTATGTCTTTGAGTTGTCAGTGTTGTTTCTAATCCAGGAAACAAAGAGGCAACTTGATTAACACTGTTTGGCTTTCACCAAAGGTAATTCAAACCAGGACTCAGGTCAAAGTGTTTTGTCAAGGATAGGAAAATAATGACTTTGTTGTTGCTTTTATAAGAAGTGAAACCTGGGTCTACCAGTCATCAGGTCAAAGGTGATTCACGGACAGCACAGTCCACTAGGCACCATGCCAAATAACCATAAATTTATTTATTATAATATATAAACTCTTGGAGATAAAGGTGTTTATTCAGCTTCACCCAGAACATTCTCGTTCCACTGATGGACATTTGGAATGTCTTTGAAAATTGACTTCTACAATTGTCAAACACTACCACCTAGTGGTTTAATGGACGAATGACGCTGACTCTTTCTTTAAAGGAATTAATAATTTACTTGAAAAGTAAAGTACTGTAGTAAAGTAATGAAAAGTAAATTATTAAAAGACACATTGGGTTGATGTGTTGTTTGTACTGATCTTTTCAGGAAGCGGAGTTGTGAACCAAATAACTTCTTTTCCCATTCTATTTTTAATGAAATGATGAATGTATGTTTCCCTGGTAATGTCCTTACTATATTAATTTTCTCTGTATGCACCCTGCAGTACAAATGTTTGGCGTGTATGAGTTATGGAAAACCAAGAAAGACAATGCGAAGCAAAGAAATGTTTTAAAACTTAGTTTATACATTTAAACTTTAGTTAACCTTCCCAAAGCAACTCCCCTTGTCCGGAAGAACGCGTGAGACACGCCCCATTGAATAGGTCTGTAACTCCATAGGTCACCTCCAAGGTCTTAAAAGTATAAAAGATTTATGAACTTTTAAGGTGTCAATATTAGGTTCAAGGATACATTTTTTCATCTCTTTTCTTACATTTAATTACACCATAAACTGTAAAAATTTGCGGAGTTATCACAAATGTATTGTGTATCATTGTCAGCAAAAATACCTTTAAAATAAGAACATTTCAGAGACTGTACTTTTTTAGTTAGTTAGTTAATTCGTTTTTTAGTTGAGCCAGCGAGTTTTTACAACATCCATCCATCCATCCATCTTCTACCGCTTATCCGGGGCCGGGTCGCGGGGGCAGCAGTCTAAGCAGAGAAGCCCAGACTTCTCTCTCCCCAGACACTTCCTCCAGCTCTTCCGGGGGGATACCGAGGCGTTCCCAGGCCAGCCGAGAGACATAGGTCCTAGGTCTTCCCCGAGGTCTCCTCCCGGTGGGACATGCCCGGAACACCTCCCTAGGGAGGCGTCCAGGAGGCATCCGAAACAGATGCCCGAGCCACCTCAGCTGGTTCCTCTCGATGTGAAGGAGCAGCGGCTCTACTTTGAGCTCCTCCCGAGTGACCGAGCTCCTCACCCTATCTCTAAGGGAGCGCCCCGCCACTCTGCGGAGAAAGCTCATTTCGGCCGCCTGTATCCGGGATCTTGTTCTTTCGGTCATGACCCAAAGCTCATGACCATAGGTGAGAGTAGGAACGTAGATCGACTGGTAAATCGAGAGCTTTGCCTTACAGCTCAGCTCCTTCTTCACCACGACAGACCGGTACATCGACCGCATTACTGCAGTAGCTGCACCGATCCGTCTGTCAATCTCACGCTCCTTCCTTACTTGAACTCCTCCACTTGAGGCAGGAGCTCTCCACCAACCTGGAGGGGGCAAGCCACCCTTTTCCGACTGAGAACCATGGTCTCAGACTTGGAGGTGCTCATCCTCATCTCAGCCGCTTCACACTCGGCTGCAAACCGCCCCAGTGAACATTGAAGGTCCTGGCTTGATGGAGCCAACAGGACAACATCATCTGCAAAAAGCAGAGATGAAATCCTGTGGTCCCCAAACCAGACTCCCTCCGGCCCCTGGCTGCACCTACAAATCCTGTCCATAAAGATAATGAACAGGACCGGTGACAAAGGGCAGCCCTGCCGGAGTCCAACATTCACCGGGAACAGGTCTGACTTACTGCCGGCAATGCGAACCAAGCTCCTGCTCCGGTCATACAGGGACCGGATAGCCCTTAGCAAAGGGCCCCGGACCCCATACTCCCAGAGCACCCCCCACAGGGCACCACGAGGGACACAGTCGAATGCCTTCTCCAGATCCACAAAGCTCATGTGAACTGGTTGGGCCAACTCCCATAAACCCTCCAGCACCCTGGAGAGGGTATAGAGCTGGTCCAGTGTTCCACGACCGGGACGAAAACCTCATTGTTCCTCCTGGATCTGAGGTTCGACTATCGGCCGCATCCTCCTCTCCAGTACCCTGGCATAGACTTTACCGGGGAGGCTGAGGAGTGCCTCTGTAGTTGGAACACACCCTTCGGTCCCCCTTCTTAAAAAGAGGGACCACCACCCCGGTCTGCCAGTCCAGAGGTACTGTCCCCAAACGCCACGCGATGTTGCAGAGGCGTGTCAACCAAGACAGCCCCACAACATCCAGAGACTTGAGGTACTCAGGGCGTATCTCATCCACCCCCGGTGCCTTGCCACCGAGGAGCTTCCCAACTACCTCAGTGACTTCAGCCCGAGTGATGGACGAGTCCACCTCTGAGCCCTCGGCCTCTGCTTCCTCAGTGGAAGACGTGTCGGTGGGGTTGAGGAGATCCTCGAAGTATTCCTTCCACCATCCAACAATATCCCCAGTTGAGGTCAGCAGATTCCCACCTCCACTGTAAACAGTGTTGGCAGGGCACCTCTTCCCCCTCCTGAGGCGCCGGACGGTTTGCCAGAATTTCTTCGAGGCCGACCGATAGTCTTTTTCCATGGCCTCACCAAACTCCTCCCAGACCCGAGTTTTTGCCTCCACAACCACCCGTGCTGCAGCCCGCTTGGCCTGCCGGTACCTATCAGCTGCCTCAGGAGTCCCACAAGCCAACCAGGCTTGATAGGTCTCCTTCTTCAGCTTGACGGCCTCCCTTACTTCCGGTGTCCACCACCGGGTTCGGGGATTGCCGCCACGACAGGCACCGGAGACTTTGCGGCCACAGCTTCGAGTGGCTGCGTCGACAATGGAGGTGGAGAACATGGTCCACTCGGACTCAATGTCTCCAGTCTCCCTCGGAATCTGGTCGAAGCTCTGTCGGAGGTGGGAGTTGAAGATCTCTCTGACAGGGGACTCGGCCAAACGTTCCCAACAGAACCTCACAGTACGTTTGGGTCTGCCAAGTCTGTCCCACCTTCTCCCGAACCATCGGATCCAACTCACCACCAGGTGTTGATCAGTTGACAGCTCCGCCCCTCTCTTCACCCGAGTGTCCAAGACATACGGTCGGAGGTCAGATGAAACAACTACAAAGTCGATCATTGACCTCCGGCCTAGGGTGTCCTGGTGCACTGATGGACACCTTTATGCTTGAACATGGTGTTCGTTATGGACAAACTGTTGCTAGCACAGAAGTCCAATAACAGAACACCACTCGGGTTCAGATCAGGGGGGCCGTTCCTCCCAATCACGCCCCTCCAGGTGTCACTGTCGCTAGCCCACGTGAGCGTTGAAGTCCCCCAGTAGAACGATGGAGTCCACGGTTGGAGCACTTTCCAGCACCCCTCCCAGAGACTCCAAGAAGGCCGGGTACTCTGCACTGCCATTTGGCCAGTAAGCACAAACAACAGTGAGAGACCTATCCCCGACCCAAAGGTGCAGGGAAACGACCCTCTCGTTCACGGGGGTGAACTCCAACACATGGCGGCTGAGCCGGGGGGCAATGAGCAAACCCACACCAGCCCGCCGCCTCTCACCGCAGGCAACTCCAGATTAGTGGAGAGTCCAGCCTCTCTCGAGGGTTTGGGTTCCAGAGCCCAAGCTGTGCGTGGAGGTGAGCCCGACTATCTCTAGTCGGTATCTCGCAACCTCCTGCACAAGCTCAGGCTCCTTACCCGCCAGCGAGGTGACATTCCATGTCCCTAGAGCCAGATTCTGTGTCCGGGGATTGGGTCGCCGGGGCTCCCGCCTTTGACTGCCACCCAATCCACATTGCACCGGCCCCTTACGGTTCCTCCTGCAGGTGGTGGGCCCACGGGAGGTCGGTCCCATGTCGCTCTTTCGGGCTGAGCCCGGCTGGGCCCCGTGGGGAAAGACCCGGCCACCAGGCGCTCGCATATGAGCCCCAACCCCGGGCCTGGCTCCAGGGTGGGGCCCCGGTTGCGCCATACCGGGCGACGTAGCGGTCCTTGTTTTTAAAACGGCCATAAAGGGTTCTGAACCGCTCTTGGTCTGGCCCGTCACCTAGGACCTGTTTGTCTTGGGAGACCCTACCAGGGGCATAAAGCCCCCGACAACACAGCTCCTAGGATCATCCGGGCACTCAAACCCCTCCACCACGATAAGGTGGCGGTTCAAGGAGGAGGTTTTTACAACAGTGTTTTTTAATATTACACCAAAGCTGTAGAGGGAGCTCTATCAGGAAAAACAGAACAAAAACAACAAAGAAACTGCCAAACCTGCAAGCTGCCGCTTTAACTATATTCAACCCCACGCCACCACACTCTAATAACCTAGAAACATTAAAGTCCAAGTTACCAGGCCATTATTTTATGATAAAAAGCAGTTAAAAAAAAAGAAAAGAAAAAAAGTGCATTGATTCTGGGACACGGTGTAAATGTGCAAATGTAAAATCGAGGTTGTCCGTTTTTTTTAACAGCTCATCAAGCACGGGACAGGGCGCCGATAAAATGGGACCCGGCTTCAGGGATCATTTTTAATTGACACTTTCCTGACTGGCTGACAGATTTTTAGCTGCCCCTCATGTGAATGCATTTGACTCTGCTCAGATCTGTCCAATTTGAGAGCTCTTTTACATGCGACGTGCATTACTGCGCATGTCAACAGCCTTTGCTCCACCGTTCAGCGCTCTTACATGGCACATGAGTTGAGCTATTGCTGCCGTACTCTTTTTAACATTTTTACTAAATACTGTCGTCTTCTCTTGTCTGTTTTTCCTTTTTCCTGCTCTCTTTTTTCCCTCCATCCCACTTTCCCTTCTGTCTCACTCTAGTTCAAAGAATGCCAAATCCTTCCCAAACCAATTAGAGGGTGTGCAGGGGCCTCAGGGGGCACAGGCGGTGACAGTGCAGCTATAGAGTGGTAAGGGGTCTGCACAGGCAATCAGTCTGTACTATTAGAAATTTAAGGGATCAACAAAAATATCTGAAGATCTGAAAAAGATATTTGCAATGAAAAATGAAGGTTTGGAAGAGTATGGAAATATAAGAATAGCATCCCTTTACGTTTTATGAAACAGAGGAGATAATGGAGGATTCTTGCTAGACAAATTATGTTTGAGACATGTTATGTTATGTTGTTTGTTGTGAGACAAAGTGCTTTACAGAGTCTATTATTCATTCACTCCATAGTCACTGGTTGTGGCAGCCATTGTACACCTACTATAGCATTATGTTTTAATTTTATTCAGTGATCAATGCCTAATAATAACTGGACTTTGTTCAAACTGAAGAGGTAATATTTGTAACTACTAAGGCTAAAAATCAGTGCTTGGGTTTTAGAGTGTTAAAACTGGGATCACATTTAAAGTTTGTTTTATAAACACACCTGTCTTTTGCAGATTCAGCGATTCAGAATGTAATTTGTAGTGTAGTGTAGTGTAGTCGGCAGTGCTACTGAATGTCTCTGTAGACAACGAGGGTTTGTTTCAGCGTTAAATAGGAAACAGACAAAAGCAGCTCCATTGCTGCTGTGACTGTGAGGGATCTGCTAACGGGCAGAAGGCTGTCAGTAGATCTGCTTAATCTAGACAATTTGTCCAACTGTCCTTTTTTCTGTAGGATGATAGGCTGTACAAAAAATAATAATAATACTTTGCACGGACTTTACCCAAATTTGTCACAATAAAAGAAAAAGACATTCATTATAACATTCATAAATAATGTTGTTTTTATAACATTCCCTCACTTTTTTGCACCCTTCTCGGGCACCTTCAGCACTTTACATTGTGCTTCCATTTACCCCATTCAACCACCACCAAACTTACTTCTAGTCACACACATTCATACATCAGAGCAGTGGCACTGTCTCTCATTTTGCAGGTTTTTAATTTTTCAAAATCAACATCCTTGTAGATATTGAGATATTTTTTTCTAATTTCGTAGTCTTACAGTGTATAATTGTCTTCCTCCAGTAAAAACAGTGCAAAATAATGGCTTTTATTAGAATGCGCTCATCTTCAATAGCTGGCAATATCTCATCATTCTTCTTTCAACACTGTTCTTTAAAGCCTGGGGTGTACTCTTATGCTACTCCCATTATTCATTACACCTGCTCAGTAATAGCCAAGAAAGTCATGATTACATTCAGGTATTAATTTGTGTTGTGCTGTGACAGACTAATAAATCAGTGTCCTTCACATAATCTCTGTCCAAATGTGATGGTCCTGTTTGATTACCTGTTCAGAGCCCAGCAGATTACACTGACAAATGACTGTAATCCTGTTACACGTGAGGGAAGGGGGGGGCTTTAACCTAAAGCAAGGTGTAGGGGGGTGTTTTCATGTAGCCATAACCATAAGATGTATGTCTACATGCTGCATGATCAAAAAGAATTGAAGAATGGATTTTAAATATAATAAAAATAATAATTAATTTACATTGAAGGCCATATTTTATTAAACAATTAATTAAACTTAATTGTTTATCTTACAGGTAGTTTATCTTGGCAACTGCTATCACAACTTGAGATTGACGAGATACAACACAAATGCTACGGTTAGGGGGAGCCAGGACGAGAGGTCAGAGGGGAGCCAACAGGGGCTCCCCAACCAGAGATTGGGTACGAAGCCCCAACAAGTGCAATAAGGCTGAACGAGGCAGCGACTGATCTGAAAGAGAAGATCATGGCGAGAATGAACGAAAGGCAACCCCGACGCCAACTACAACGGCTAAGTGAAGTACCATCAGAAAGTCTCCTAGAAGATGTGAATGCAGCATTGAGTGCGATCCCTACCACAACCATCACTGAAACCAATGAGCTGATATACACCTCAGCAGCAGTGATCCTAGAGATGCTTGGCTATAAGAGCAACCATGAGAAACAATACCCACCGTGGAAACAAAGGTTGGAGGCTAAAATCAAGAAGGTGCAGAGAGAAGTGAGCCAACTGACAGAGGCCAAGAAAGGTGCAATGAGAAAACAAGAACACAATAGATACAACCAGATGCCTGTACCTGAAGCACTTGGAACTGCCAAACAAAGGCTCCAAGCCTTGGCCAGCCGCCTAAAGAGGTACACAAGAGACACAAGAGAGAATGAAGCCAGAAGAATAATCCGGCTGTTCATAACTCAACCTGTGAAAGTGTACGCTCAGTGGCAGGGTAATAACAGCAGAGCCGACCCACCAAGGCTGGAAACTGAACAATACTGGAAAAGTATATGGGAGAGGGAGGCATCACACAACAGCGATGCACAGTGGCTGCTGGCTCTGAGAGAGGACCAAAGCAACTTCCCTGAACAGAATCCAGTTACCATCACAGCGGCAGACATCCAAGAAAGAGTCTCAGGTATGAAAAACTGGACAGCACCGGGCCCTGACAGGATCCACACCTACTGGCTAAAGAAGTTCACTGCACTCCACGAGCGCCTTGCAGCACAAATGAACCAGCTGCTAAGGGATGGGACGCACCCTGAATGGCTTACTGAAGGGCGTACAATCTTGATCCTGAAGGATCCCACAAAGGGAACAGTCCCATCCAACTATCGGCCAATAATAAAAATGTCAGGCATCATCGCGGCTAAGATAAGTGGGCACATGGATCAATACATGAGCAAAGCACAGAAGGGCATCGGCAAAGAAACCAGAGGAGCCAAACACCAACTCCTGGTTGACAGAACAGTCACCCAAGACTGCAGAACCCGACACACCAACCTGTGCACTGCCTGGGTTGATTACAAGAAAGCATATGACTCAATGCCACACACATGGATCACTGAATGCTTGGAAGTGGCATCCAAGATAAAACTTTAGTCAAATCCAATACGCGACTCACTGACATGACTTCTAATCTGAATCGTTCGGGGTCCGGGTTAACAACACCATTGACCTACAGGGCACTGGTGGAAATTGGGCTACCGTTGGTCGAAGGAAAGGAGGATGGCTTGTCCAAAGGCAAAGAGAGAATAGGAAAGGCAGGAGTTTAGGCCTGAAAGTAGGGACTTTGAATGTTGGTATGACGACTGGTAAAGGTAGAGAGCTGGTAGATTTGATGCAGAGGAGGAGAGTTGACATTCCGTGTGCCCAAGAGACCAAGTGGAAAGGTAGCAAGGCTAAAAGCATTAAAGCAGGGTTTAAACTGTTGTATCATGGTGTGGACCGGAAGAGAAATGGAGTCGGAGTGATCCTGAAGGAGGAGTTTGTGAAGAATGTCCTGGAGGTAAAGAGAGTGTCAGATAGGTTGATGAGTCTAAAGCTGGAAATTGAAGGTGTGATGTTGAATATTGTAAGTGCTTATGCTTCACAAACAAGAAGAGAAAGAAAGATTCTGGAGCGAGTTTGAGGAAGTGATGCAGTGTTGAGTTGAGAGAGTGGTGATAGCTGCAGACTTTAATAGACATGTTGGTGAAGGAAATAGTGGTGATGTGATGGGCAGGTTTGAACTTCAGGAAAGGAACCCAGAAGGGCAGAGCCATGTAGACTTTGCTAAAAGTATGGAGATGGCTGTGGTGAACACGTACTTTCAGGCAAGGCAGGAACACAGGGTGAGATATAAGAGTGTTACAGGCATACAGGTGGACTTTATCTTATATAGATGTAACCTGATGGAGATTAGCGATTGCAAAGTAGTGGTAGGAGAGAGTGTAGCTAGACAGCACAGGGTGGTGTGTAAGATGACTCTGGTAGTGAGGAAGATGAAGTGCTGGAAGTTGGAAAAGGAAGAGTGCAGTGTGGTTTTCAGGGAAGAGTTGAGACAAGTTTTAGGTAGTCAGTAGGTGCTTCCAGATGACTGGTCTACTACAACCAGGGTGATCAGAGAGACAAGATAGGAAGGTGTGTCATCTGGAAGGAGGAAAGATGACAAGTAGACTTGGTGGTGGAATGAGAAATTTCAGGAGAGTATCCAGAGGAAGACGTTTGCTAGGAAGAAGTGGGACAGTGAGAAGACTGGGGAAAGTAGACATGAAGTAGCTTAAATAAACTCTGATGTAAAGATTTACAGACTTACCCCAGGCTGAGAGACGGGAGGAGATGAGAGTGGAGAGGCCTCTGAAGCCGTTAGCAGCAGCCGTTAGCATGACATTAGTCATTAGGCGGACAAATATAACGAGAGGCAGTTTATTTTTGCACTCACCTCAGTTTTAAATAACCAGCAAAGTATAAAAACTATAAAACCACTCTGGTGTCTGCTCTACTGCTGGCCATGTAAACCCGCCCTAGAAATTTTATGCAAGGTACCACACTAACTTTTTTGTATAGAATGGGAAAATAGTTAGGGAGAGCGCAGTGGCTCACTGGTAGAGTGGTCATCCTTCACCTTGAAGATAAGGCGGTTCGATTCCCACTCTCCCCACAGTTCATACAGTTGTGTGCTTAGGCAAGACATTTAACCCATCTTGCCTCTAGTGGTGTTTCAGCTGTAACACTGATGAATAGAAGCTTAATGTAAGTCGCTTCGGATAAAAGCATCAGCTAAATGAATAAATCTTAATGTAGTCAATTGCGGCTGGCCAGGGTAGGTGAATAGGGGAGCAATGGGCAAATGGTCAAAACATCCATTATTTGTACAATCTATGATTTAAGTATTAGTCGCTTTATTTTTAGCACAGTTTAGCAATGTAGCCTACCTTACCTTCTGTAAATGCAGCTAAATACCTTGTTTCTTCATTAAGGCGGAAGTCTGTCCACACTCAGACTTCACTAACATTTCTGTCCTTCAGAAAGCATTTGGCACAATAGATTAAGCAATACTTCTTGAGAATTTAGAAAAAAATGGAGTAAGGGGAATCATATTTAACTGAAAGACAACAGTACATACAGGTGGGTGAACACATATCAAGATAGAAGATTATTACATGTGGGGTCCCCCAGGGGTCAGTTCTGGGGTCAAAACTATTTTTGATTTATATAAATAATTTATGTTTTGTATCAACTAAATTAAAATGTATTAATTTGTGGACAATACCACAATATTGTATTACGGTAATGACCTATGACTAATGGTAACTAAGATTAAAACAGAGTTGAACAAAATTAAGAAATGGATCAACAGTAATAAATTATTATATTTGTAAAACATAGAAAAGCTGAACAAATAGAGATACTAATTGATAAAGTAAAAATAGAAACAGTTAAATAGCATACATTTCTGGTGTGATCCTCAGTCACAATGATACAGTCACAAAATAGCTAATATTTGTTAATTGTTATAATGGGTATGTGTAGATATGTACTAAATCAGAAAGCTCTCTCCATCTTATATTGTATACTCATCCTTCAGTATATTACTGCACTGATCCACCTACAACCACAAATATCTAATATGTATTTTTTTTAAATATTAAAATTATTTATAATATAATTCAATTTAAAAATAACAAATATTAATTAATGATTAAATGGCAGAATCTGTTTTTCTATTGTGAATTGTTGTGTTTGTTTCGTGTTTTTTCTGCTTTGTTTTGATTTTAATAATTAAAAAGTAAAGGGGGTTGGCAAAATAAGTCTTTGACTTCGGCCTACACCCATTCGGTCATATAAGTTTTGTTTACAATGTTTTTTTTAGTTTTTTTTTATTTCTTAAATAAAAAAATCCAATTAAACTTGTTTGGTGCCAAACAGGCACCAAACAATAGCATATTCAACCATTTTGAATATTGTGGGCGTCCTGTCTCTGGGTTTATGTATTTTTCATTATTGAATGGCTTGCTCAGCTGGGACCTTCTCCTTCCTTGGTCCTACTTTTGTTTTCTTTTTTTTTGTTACCACAAAAATGTGTTTTCATTGCACTTGTTGGCTATAGGTTTAAGGTTGACAGGGACATAGTTAACCACCTAGAACGCAACATGGGCAGATAATCTCCTTCACACAAACTAACAAATGTAAAATCTCTTAAACAGGAAAGACCACATATTAATCACATGAGGCTGCATTCATTTGCTCTGTAAAACCCAGTGCTAGTAGTTTTCATACTATTTAATAGCAAAGAAAGTGTGCTACTTTCATTTTATGGCCACTCTTGTGACTACTGGAATTGAGGGGTATAATAAGGCCTGTCTGAAATTGATGTGGCCTAGAGATGCCATGTTTGAGGATGTGTCCCATGGCCTCTCAGACTTTACAATATGTCTACATGGGCCATTGTTGGTGCATAAAGTAAGCCCGTAGGGGACAGGACTGTGGCGGGGACACGGCTCCTGATGGCACTGTGATAAGTGACTGACTGAAGGGCTGAGTATGGACGGAACAGAAGCTTTGTGTTGACTTCTTTATGAGCACATACACGTCTAAAGGTCAGTGACCTTTGAAATCCCATTTGCCAATTCAATCTAAAGGCTGTCCCATCCAGATATAAGTTTAGTGTGGTAACAAAAGTGACTAAATCTAGCGTCTTCGTCCTTTTGACTATTACCATGGGTGCTGTTGGTGTGGCTGTCTATATCTGCAACAAAGATTATATTTGATTTGATTTTCTTAAAGCAGCCCTGCATAACCTTCAGCCCAAAAATATATTTTCTTTTTTTTTTTTGGATGGTTTTTAGCAAGAAATTGGTAGAATAATGCCTATCTCACTGAATCAGTACCCTCAGCTGGACACAAACCTCGAATATATGATGATATATGATATGATATATAATTTCTGTTGCCGGGAACCACTGACATTATTTTTTTTTCAAGTGCAGCTGTTTAGAAAGTACAAAATAATATTTTAACATTTCTTTAAACAACATTGTTGATTATGCTGACTACTTGTTGCAGCCCTAAATATAGGGATTAGTAGAAAACCCACACTGAGACTACACCTCCAGTCCAGCTCATTCTGATGCACAAATAATGTTAATAAAGAGCAGACACACACATTGTTTCGCTTTTCTGAAAGGAACAGTCTCCACTTGAAGCCAAATTAAAGAGCCTAATGAAAAACTGCTGTGGCTCATTCATCACCAGAGGGACAGTGATGACAGACCAGAGAGGGCTCTCATTGCACCGCCAATAGACACAAGCTAAATTCTGTGCTATACCTGCTACCTGTTACATTTCTGAAGAGGAAGAAATTATGCAAATAAGACGCCATATTCTTCCTATAGCTGACCAATTGAGAAATAAAAAGCAGCCTATTTCCTAAGTGCAGCCCAGCATAAAGCCACCCCTGGAGCTACAAACAACACTAGAGCCTGTCGGGGAGTGAGCGTGGGGATATTGTCTGGGAGTGAAGACAGATTTGACAGGTGCAACGGGCTGCCAGTGTGGGACAGATGAGTGTCCAGGAGAAAGTGCTTTAAGACCAGCCCGGATGACAGAGGCCTCCCCGATTAGATTAGACTTTATTGTGAGTGCACGGACCTGGCTCTAATTCAGTTTGAGGAGAGCATCAGGCCTGCAGTAAACTGGGGAAAGTTCACACCAGGCAATATGGACTAATACAAGAGCGGCAAGGCTTGTGGCGCGGCGCAGAGGTAGAGGGGAAAATACGGACAAATGGAGTCGCAGTGGTACTTCCAGTGGTCACAGTTTGAAGAGTGAAACTGTCTCTATATTCCCTGATGCAGCTGTAATACAGAAGTCTAAGGAAGTCTGTGTGATGTGTCACAGTACACAGTCTCCTCAGCTGAACATTTCTAAAAACTGTGAAATGTTGGGCTGGATGATTGTATATTTGTGAGTACCCTCTGCATCTTGAATTTGTTCAACCACACTAAAAGGAGTCCTCCTTTGGTGAGACCAGCTTCGTCACTGAGACAACAATTATTTTATTTAGCTACCTAATGATGTCCCTGATGAAGTCCGATCCAGATTAGCCTACATTTGCTTCAAGCTGAATTTGATACCTTACCCAGTGAATTAAGTAAGCTGTTACAGGGGATGTTTTCGACAACTGATAAAACCAACAACTGTTAGTTAGGCTCGTGAACGCCTCCCAAATCTCATGCACGAGCATTGGAACACGAGTGTGTGTTTACTACCGGCATTTGCTGTGTTAGTGGATTCACTGTGTCGGACCTACCACTGGACAGTACTCCCGTTATTACTC
Organism: Neodontobutis hainanensis; assembly: GCA_024349245.1. Taxonomy (NCBI): domain Eukaryota; kingdom Metazoa; phylum Chordata; class Actinopteri; order Gobiiformes; family Odontobutidae; genus Neodontobutis; species Neodontobutis hainanensis. The sequence goes on along the minus strand of JALDNG010000144.1, from coordinate 1,771,449 downwards.
GTAGCATTACCAAACTGCCTGTTGCTTTACACTGCCAGAATACAAGTTTGTATCTTTGTACCAAAGTCACAAAAATCTAATTTTTGCAACCAAAAAAGTTACCTGTCCATCAGAAATCTGGCACCAGATGCGTCAGTAGAAAGAACTTTCTTTGTCTTATTTAACTCTTGAGATGTTTTTCCTCCTCTTCTCATCTTCCGCAGAAGAAGATTTTTTTTGCCACAACCTGCTTCAGGTTGTTTCTCAGCCATTCAGAAACTTTGAGGTCAGACCAGACAATAATGAAAGCCGGGGATAGCAGCGCAACAACATAAACACACCGTCTACGCAGCGCAGCAACTAGAACACGCGTGCATAACATAACACACATTGTAACAGCAAATGACAAGACAGAGGGCCAATGGAAAACAGTATTCTATCGACAATGATTGGTTGAGGTTTTTTTTGGTCCCATTTTTTTTTTTTTTTCCAGTACACCTATTTAGCAGTATGTTGTCTGTTTATGTCTGTTAAGGCAGTTTGAGATTATATAGAAAATAGATATATCATTAAAAACATTCTCTGTTACTCTTTATCTCGATGTAAAAGTTTGCATTGACCAATTGTGAAAATATTGAAGTAAGTAGAAAATATTGAAGAATGAGAACACTTAGATTAAAACTTACAGGTCAGCATAATGGTTAGAAATAATGACACTGGCTACAGACACTGTTGCTCACACAAGCAAGGTGAACAGTCCAAAGTGACATCCTGGTTTCTTCAGTCCAGTGAATTAAAATGGGCATCAAGTGTACTGTCCAAGACTTGTCCATAGTTTTTCTTTACTTGAGTTGCTGAGCAGTTTGCAAACGGAAAGGGTGCTTCTAGGTTCAGTGGAATAAGGTACCTTGGGAAAATGCAGCATTTGCCCAGCGCTCAAGGCCGTTTGCAAAAGGTCTAGTTCTGTTCCACAAGAGTAATGACAGTTTTATCTCTTTGCGCACAAACACATCTGCTTTCTTTAAGTCTTAAAGCAGTGAATCAAACACATCTCTTGCTAATATTTCAACATTGTGGATGTTTAAAGTGTCTGACATGGGCACGTTTTTAACAGATGTCACACTTGTGACATTTTATAGTAATTTATTACCTTGTTTAGAACACTCAGTCGGTGAATGGTGTTTTTTTCTTTGCCCAAATCCATGATACACAAAGTTAGGCTGCAGTTGCCTTCTCTTGTGCTGTACATGACCTTACTATGCAGCTGTAGTTGTAAGATGCTAGCAGACTCTGCACTTTTGCTGCTCTCTCTTCCGTTCCTTCAGGGAAATTTAACCGAAAAGTGAGGTGCTTAATGATGTGGCGAATCCAAACATTGTATTCTTTTAATACCACAAAGCAATCTTTGGAAGTTAAACACATTGGTTTGGAGTTTGGGCTGTGGGGGAAAATAAACATTTCTCAGCCCAGACTGGGTTAAATTTTAATTTTTTATTGTCAATTGTAACGAACAGACAGTCCGTTACATAAATGTACTGGAGCATGCAGCACCTTAAACAAATGTGAACTGGCACAAAGAAAGACATTGCACATGATTGGTTTTAAGAGATAATTTATTGATTGTTTTATAGTTCCGCCTGCAGATCTGCGCTTGTGATGATGGCTGCCGGTCTGGAAAGAGAACAAACAATGAGAACTAATTGAGAAATGTGCAATATGTGTACTTGTGTGTCTGGTGTAAAGTGTAGTGGTGCTTTGTGTTAGTGTTGCCTCACCTCTCTGTTCCATGTGTTCAGGTGGCTTGCTAAAAGAGTCCCCGGGGGAACAACCAAAACCAACATTAAAAAGGTTCCGGGCCAGACCACGGCAGGGGAATAGAGAGGGGAGGAGACTTAACAGTGTTTTATGGTTTATGGGTTTTTTAAAGAAGTCTAGGTGTTTGAGTTTAGAGTTTGTGAATTATTTTGGGTTGTAAACATGGTTTAGGAAAAGCTTATGTTAATGAACTTACCTGTGGGGTTGGGCTTGGCTTTACCCAATTAGTGGAGATGTTGAGTGGAGAGGAGCCTCAAATCAGTCCACGGGGTTGTTGTGCTTCTTCCTCTTGGTCTGATTGTCGACTGCTGGAGAGGACTGAGTGCCTCCTTCCTTCATTGCACATTGCACCTAGTACTTGCGGGAATTTTTATTGAAAAAGAAAATAAAATAAAAACAGTAATCTATGCAGACTCCGTGCTTCTAGTGTCTCATTGCTCGTTGTACCTCGCTGACATCCATCCGCTAACCAGGCCTGGCCTAACATCAGTTTTATGTTTAAGAAGGTGATATACGCTTGAGTGATTTTTTTTTTTTAGAGTTAAATAAGTATCACGTGTTGCAGTGCATTTTGGGTTGGGCGTTTCTAGTCTACACAGAGGTTTCGCATTCATGAGCCGTACCAGTGGAGGAAATGTTGGTGACTTTATATTTTATTTTCTTTGGTTTTTCTTTGCTTTTGCTTGGTATTGGTGGGGCATTCGGGGGGTCAACTGAATAGGCCTGTTATAAACCATTTTCACGATGTATAGTACTTTTATAAAATATTGAAACTTGCAGATATAATTTGGTGCTCTAAAGTTTTATTTTATATCAGTGTTGTCAGGACTTCTTGACAATGCAAAGGACTTAATTACCATCTTCTGTTCCAACTAAAAACCCAACACCAGAAATTAAAGGTTGTTTATGATATAATCTTTTTATTCTTTCTATGACAACCCATTTACAGACAAAAGGGAAAGACAAACACAAGTTCAAATTAAAGATAAATTAAAAAAGCAACAAAACACATAAGATTAAATAAAACATCATTAAAGTAAACCAGTATAATTTATCAACTGCATTGATAAAGACACAAGTCTGCTACACTTTAAAAATGAAGTTCCTTCATCATTGGTCCAGCAGAGTCTGTTATTCAATGACCTTTTCCTTTAGGAGTTTTCTCACAGTCTTCAGGTATTCTTCATCAGGGTAGCCATTACTGAAACAACAAACCAATATGTTGTCAATCTAGTGTTCGAGTAATCAAAAAAAAAAAAAAAAAAAGTAAACTTTAACTTGGAACTGTAACCAAAGGAAATGTTTATTATTAGGGGCCAAGCACCAAAGGTGCGGAGGCACCTGTTGAAATCGTCAGATTTCTTATTATTATTCTGACATTGAAGTCTAAGGCAGCCCATAGAGCCATTTAATAAAAAGTGAAATTTGGCACACTCATAGAGGACAGTCTGATCTAACAAATCTGAAGTCTCTAACTTAATCCCTCTAGCGCCACCACCTGTCCAAACTTATGTTTATGCTAATAACTTTTGAACCCTAAGGGCTAGAAACAAAACTCTTTTTTCCTCTGATTTCTGAGCTCATGACAATTCCATTGCACCATATGACCATTTGCAAACTCCTTCTAGGCCATAGCCTTTTATAAAAATTGAACCAGATCATCTTCAGACTATGCTGACAAAACGATATTAGAATCAAGATGTTTAGTCAAACTGTTTTCGAATAACACACAAATGGAATCGACTTAATGCCCACAAAAATGAAAGCCAGGCTATATCTCTGCAATGCTTTAACATATTCTAACCAAACCTAGTATATGTTATGGCAACCATGACTTCAGGCTGCCTGCAGAGTTTTGGCGCAGTGCCACCTAGTGGTCCAAAGATACAAAAATGTGACATTTTTAATTATTGATTCAGAATGCTTTAGCCAAAAATCACAAAACTGGTCTCTTTAGATCCGTGGCATCATGCCGAGCTGTAGCATAGCCAATTTTCCCATATCAACCCTTTTGGGAGTCGGCCATTTTGAATTTTGTCAAAAAGTGCTATAACACATTGCCGTATCATTACGAAACTTGGTATGCGTCTTCGGCACCAAGCCCTGAAGGTACTCAAAAAAGGGGTAGCGCCACCTTGTGGACAAAAGTTATAATGAATTTTCAAATAATGCTAATAGCTTATCATTAAGTTTGTCTATTGTCATAAAATTGATATAATAGATTGCTTAGATCATGCCAAGAACATAGAGCTTTCTGTTTACCATCTTTATTTTGTTTACAAACCCAGACCATTTGCTAATTTTCACCAAATTTGGATTATAACGTCTTCAAACCATGACAAAAAAATATTATTAATTTTGTGTCATCACACAAAACCGTTTTCATATGCCACAGCAACGAAGTTGATGCATGATGCCAAAATGAATCTTGAGGCTGTATATCTGCAATGCTTTGACATATTGACACCAAACTTTTCTTGAGTCATTGTCACCTCACTCTGACCACGCCACATCGATTTTGTAATTGTGCCACCTATTGGTCAAAAGTGATAAACCCTTACATCAGTTAATTAGTTACTGTATATATGATTGTCTAAAATGATCTTAAAATGTCTTTAATTGCTCTTTGTTGCACTTGGTCTAACACTCACAGCCATGTTGCCATGTCTTTGTGCTTGGCCCCGTTAATGGCTGCTCGCAGCTATATATATTATTGTTACTGTAACCCTATAACCATACCCAAAGAAAATATTTTTATAAATGTTTTCACTGCTTTCCCTCAATTCAAAAATTACACTTTCAATATTTTTTATCATTATTGTTTCTGACCCTGTTTTTACTGTCTGCACAGATGTAAAGTGGCCTAAGACGGGAAGCTGTCACAGAGGGCAAGATCAACTGTGCCCGGTTCACAACTGACATTTTAAACTAAGAAAAAAAACATAGCATTTTTCCAGAAACACACTAGAGGGAAACAGCCAAATGTACCTCCTCAGTGCTCTACATTTGCTCTGTGCTCATTGATTGGTTTATTTTCTCTGCTAGAAAGCTAGAAGATATGTGAGGTTTTTGTCACAAATTTGTATCGCTCTTCCTGTTTGGGTTTGTTTAGACATCTGTGGTCAGCTTTGTTTTCACTTTTAATCTAAATGTACCAGCGTTCAGTGGGAAATGGGAGCGGGAGAAGGTTTGGTTCATAAAAAGGTTTGTATGGAACATTCACACTTAAATTCAAATGAACCAACAGAGGAACCAGACCAGAAGTTGTTTAACCAAAACACACCAAAACTGTGAACACAACTAGTTTCAACGAGTGGTTGGTAGTCCTGCCCCACAGTGATATAGTCCTTGTCCCATGTTCTCCGGTTTCCACTACCGCTAAAAACATGTACACTAGATAACTAAATAAAAACCATAGTCACTGGACTGTCCCTGGACAGATAGATGGGACAATGGCTTAGTCCGACTATAATCAGACTTGCATGTAAACATCTGAGACAAAAAGTGCATAAATTTATATTTCTCTTTGTTGGTGTAACACAGCTCTGTAATTTAGTCGGGCTATCACTCTTTACCCTGAATTAGGTTGGACTATGCGTTTTTATGGTCTTTCTTTGGTTTTTCGAATAGGAAATGTGATGTCTGTGATAACCATTATTTTGTTGCCATTAGTTGTAATGAGTACTGCGTTTGATAAAGCAAAGTACTGCTGGAAGTGGGTGTCCCTAAGGTAATGTTACTGTAGTGTGAACTATTCAATGATTCTAATTATTATTTATATTAATTCATTAGTTCTTTTCCCACCTACTCAGTAGCACCACCAGCCACCAATAACTTTATTATTATGTACTGAAGTAGTTTGAGAACCACTGCACTAAAGATTCGGACTACACTACAAAAAGCTCTGGTTTTGTTCCTGTTTTGATTTACTCCTAGGTTTTGACTTTTGTTAGTCAAGGGCCATGTTTCACAGCTGATATCATTATCGCAATACTTATCAAAGGCTGCAGGTTTTGCAGATCTCATGCAGCCTTAATTCTCATTGATCCAGCTCAAAAATATTGAAAAGGGGTAAGGCAAAGGTGAACTCTAGTCCATACTCACACTACTTTTCCTCCATCTGATTGTGTCTTCAGAGGGATGGAAGCAGGAGTCACCACGTCCTCTCCATTTTTGTTAGTAGCGACGGTGAACATCAGCTGCTGGTGGAAAGCCTTTTCCATCAGAGACAGAACCTTGCGGCCCTCGCGACTGTCAGGGAGATACGCACAGAGCCGCAGTGCGGGGTACGGCTGGCCTGGGTGAGGGTGCCTATCCTGCAGGACAAGAACCACATTTAGACTCAAACATCTTACCAGAATTTGAACTACATCATCTAGAGAAATGCACTATTAAAAGGTGTCAAACCATTTGGGGCTTTGCAAGAAAACATGATTTTATAAAATGCTTATAGTGCTCGTGGAAAACATATGTAAACCCTTGAGATAATGACTTCAAAAAAGTTAACCGAGTCCGTTTATTTATTAATATATCTGTACGCAACTGATGTAGTGCACATATGACCTGTGAGAAATAAGAACATGGAAAGTATTAGAGAAAACAGGCAGAAGATTCTTACTGTCTGTATTCCATCGGGAAAAATGAAGTTCATCTGTAGAGTGTTGTCGTCAGGAAATCCGGGCAGGTCTCTGTGCAGGACCACACAGGTCATCGTTCCTTGGGGCTGGGGGCTGTTGGCTTTCAGCGATCCTCTATTAGCTGCTCATGTCACAGGAGTCAGAAAACATAAATATCAGAATTTAACTCCTGGGGGTTTAGAAGACATTTGTGTATGTTTTTTTGCAAAGACCTTCACGTTCCAGTGTCAGAGGGCCATTTCCGTTCAGGTAGCGGTTGCAGTATAACTTCTCACTGCTCTGGTTACTGCCCATACTGATAAACTGTAAATGATAAAATAGAGGTAAGCTGCTCAGTAGAGATGATTTATTAAGAATATTGAAATGTCACCTATTAATTAATAAACACAGTATTTACTGTAAACAATAAAGATATACCTATTTTTCTACCAATTCTTGTATCTAAATGGTTCTCATTTGACCCACCTGGTAAATAAAGGTAAAATACAAACAATGTACAATCTTGCTTTTGGTCTTTTTACTTAGTTTGTTACTTTTTACATTGTTTACATAAAAGGTCTACGGAGATCAAAGCTAATCTTTGTAGAAGGGTGTATTTCCATGAGCTTTTGAAAGGCTTATTGAAGTTGCACAAAGACTTTATAGATCTGTGAGGTCACAAATGACTCCAGCCCAGATCTGAACATCATTTTTCCACTTTTGGACGCACTCAATCAATAAGAAAAAAGCTTGGTTGGGAGCAGTGCCAGAAACTCTGCAGCAGATGAAGTACAGTAATAAAATTACAAAGAGGTTCTACTGACCAATCAATGGACATTGGACTGGTAAGGGCGGGACCTTAAAGGGACAGAGCTTCAAGGCTAATAAACGTTTGCACTGTATTGAATATATAACATGTAAACTTGTTTTACTAGAATCACTAGTACCTTGCTTTCTTCCTGGAGTGATTTGTTAAAGGCATTCTAGAGCAAACAGAACTGGTCCCTTAGCCTCACCCACAAATGTAGCTCAAATTCCTCAAACACTTTTTATTTTATTTCCCAATTTAAAGTGCATTCATCTGTAAACTGTTTATGTTCTTGGAACCAAAGTTCTGTGGAGGACATTAAAAATTCAATATTCCTGAAAAAAAATTACAGTGAAAATTTAAATAATAAAATTAAAACAGAAACAATACTAAGGCGACATGGGGCATAAATTCAAAGTGTGATTCAAAGTTACAAAGCTCAAAACTACATATCCAAGCAACGTTGTAATGGAAAATGCTGACATATGAGAAAAGAAATATAGAAAATTGTAAACATTTTGCAAATGTGGGTCCCAGTCTTCTGGAAATGAACCCAAAAGTATAAGACACAATACAAAATACAATAATTAACAGTGTGAATAACATTTTCCCTTACAGTGTAGAAAAAGAGAAAATATTGAAAACTGTAAAAAAAAAAAAAACTGCGAAAACAAAAGATCAGCTGATTGTGAAGTAATAGACATCCATCCATCCATCCATCTTCTACCGCTTATCCGGGGCCAAGTTGCAGGGGCAGCAGTCTAAGCAGAGACGCCCAGACTTCCCGCTCCCCAGACACTTTCTCCAGCTCTTCTGGGGGGATACCAAGGCGTTCCCAGGCCAGCCGAGAGACATAGTGCCTCCAGGTCATGACCATAGGTGAGAGTAGGAACATTGATCAACCGGTAAATCGAGCGCTTTGCCTTGCAGCTCAGCTACCACAACAGACTGGTATATGGACCGCATAAAAGCAGAGTCGAGATCCTGTGGTCCCCAAACCAGACTCCCTCCGGGCCCTGGCTGCGCCTAGAAATCCTGTCAATGGAGATAGTTAACAGGACCGGTGACAAAGGGAAGCCCTGCCAGAGTCCAACATGCACTGGGAACAGGTCTGACTTACTGCCGGCAATGCATATCAAGCTCTGGGACCGGACAGCCCATACTCCCAGAGCACCCCCCCACAGGGCGCCACAAGGGACACAGTCGAATGCCATCTCCAGATCCACAAAGCACATGTGGACTGGTCGGACAAACTCCCGTAAACCCTCCAGCACCCTGGAGAGGGTATAGAGCTGGTTCAATGTTCCATGACCGGGACGAAAACCGCATTCTCCTGGCATGGACTTTCCCAGAGAAGCTGAGGAGTGTGATCCCTCTGTAGTTGGAACACACTTCTGGTCTCTCTTTTTAAAAAGAGGGACCACCACCCCTGTCTGCCAGTCCAGAGGTACTGTCCCCAAATGCCATGCGATGTTGCAGAGGCGTGTCAGCCAAGACAGCCCACAACATCCAGAGACTCGAGGTACTCAGGGCGTATCTCATCCACCCCCGTTGCCTTGCCACGAAGAGCTTCTTAAGTAACTCAGTGACTTTAGCTTAGATGATGGACGAGTCCACCTCTGAGCCCTCGACCTCTGGAGTATCAACAGTATCAAAAGAGTGGGCTGTAATCAAGTCTTGTCTGGCAGTCCAAAGAGCAGGGACAGGCTGAAGACCAGAACCTTGATAGTAGCAGGAAGCAACAGGTAGCAGGAAACATTTTTTTTTTTTTTTTTATTGAAAATATCAAGATTTACAAACAAACATGGCTGAATAGATCCATTTATTCATAATAGGATATAGAGAAAATATAGCCAGAGGGAACAGCTCTTAATACAAACAGGAAAATATAGTTACAAAACAAAACAAAACAAAAAGGGTCATTTATAAAGGAAATAAATAATAGATAAATAAATAAACATTCCATTAAACAAATTTATATATGTAAATGGTATTATACTATAAGGGGATAATTAAGTCTTCGTTCAGCTATTTATCTCAGTTGGGAAGTGTTTTAGGGTTTCATATATTTCTTGTCCTTTAGAATTTTTCAGAGCCTTTAAGGATTTCATATAAAGTTTAAATTCATTTAAAAAGACAATAAACTTGGGAGATGTTTTCACAATTCGACATTTGTGGATGAAAAATTTTGCTAGACATACAATTGTATTAGTACAGAGCTCATCACCCTTGCTTTTTAACATCAATCCAAATGTTATGTCGTCCCTGGATATAGAAGTTGGGAATGAAGGCATCTGTTGCTTAATCCATTTATGTATATCGCACCAAAATATCTGTATCACATTACATGAGAAGAAAATATGGTCCGTAGTTTCGACATCATTTTCACAGAATGTACACAAATTATCGTCTATACCAAATCGAATTCTCAGTAATTCTTTAGCAGGGTAAATGTTGTTCATTACTTTGAAGTGTGTTTCTTTCACTTTGGGAGGTATAGGGAGTGTTAGATACATTGTTCTTAGTTTAGTAATTGAAACTTTATCAAATTTATTTAGGATATTGTTTTTATTTTGCTTATCAGGGTAAAGGTATTTTGAAAAACAATTTCTAATAAAATGGTTAGTGCATTTTTTATCCAGAATAAAGATCCCTTGAATTGATAGTGGGGCCAATTGTGGTTGTATTGGATAATATGCTAAAATATTTCTTGTTAGAAAGACGAATGCTTGGGGTAGTGCTCTATGTAATTTAGTAAAGTCTAATTTTAAAGGTTTGAAATTGTGTTTAGAGCAAAATTGCTCATAATTAAGAAATTGTCCGTTGGTATCCATTAAGTCAGCTATGGACCATATGTTCCTCCCATACCAATCTTCAAAGAACAGAGATCTGTTACGGTGCAAAACATATCTGTTGTTCCAGAGTACAGATGTGTGGGGTGAGAAGTTATGTACATACAACATTTTCCAGAACAAGAGTATTTGTTTGTGAAACTCTGATAATGATATAGGTAATTTGTCAACATTAAAGTCCGCTCGAAGAAGAAATTCTAATCCTCCAATTTTTTTGAATAAGGCCTTTGGAATACAATACCAAAAGGAGTTACAGTGTTTGATCCAGGATTTTAACCAATTTATTTTTAAGGTTCCATTAAGGCAGTCAAAATCAATAACTTTTAGACCTCCATCCTTTGTGTCTTTAACCATACTGCTTTTCTTCATATAATGTGGTCTGTTTCTCCAAATGAAGTTTAGGTTGATTTGGTTGATAGATTTAATCAATTTGTTTGGAATGGCGTTAGAATAAGCTGGGTAAATACATCTCGATAAACACTCCATCTTAGTTAGGTAGATTCGACCTAGAATTGATAGGTCCCTCTGTAGCCAAATATTTAGTCTTGATTTGCATTCTTTAAATTTATTTTCTACATTCAGAAGTTGGCTTTGTTTTTGGTCCCTGGAAAGATAAATCCCCAGGTATTTAATTTCTGATTTCTTGCTTTTTAACATCAATCCAAATGTTATGTCGTCCCTGAGGTAGCAGGAAGCAACAGGTAGCAGGAAGCAACAGGTAGCAGGAAGCAACAGGTAGCAGGAAGCAACAGGTAGCAGGAAGCAACAGGTAGCAGAAAGCAACAGGTAGCAGGAAGCAACAGGTAGCAGGAAGCAATAGGTAGCAGGAAGGGACAGGTAGCAGGAAGCAATAGGTAGCAGGAAGGGACAGGTAGTAGGAAGCAATAGGTAGCAGGAAGCAATAGGTAGCAGGAAGGGACAGGTAGCAGAAAGGAATAGTTACAAAACAGAAACCGGTCAAAACAGGTTGAAGTGCTGGAAAGTCTTGCAGAGGTGAAGAAAAATCTGGCACTGAAGAAATGGAAAGTTGTTGCTGCTGAGATAATCTAAGAGTGCAGGTGGAGATAATCAACTAAAGAGTGGCAGGGGCAGGACAAGGAGTGTATTGTGACACTCATGGAATTTAAAAAAAAGATAGCAACAGAAATAGATAATAATCAATCATTTTTAAGTATTTTCAAAGAATAAAAAGTGTTTTATGCAATAAATCATAAAAGATTACTTCAGAAACACAATAGTTATGGAATCAGAAGGATAGCCCATCAGTGGGCTATCAAAAGCTATTTGGAAAATAAAAAACATGTCCAAATAAATAATATAAAATCAGATATGAGTGTCATCAACTGGGGAGTACCCCAAGGCCCAGTACTTAAGCCTAAATTATATAATTTATAAATACATCAAAAACATTGTGGAAAAATATACAAGAAGCAACAAAAGTGGTAAACAAAAAAGTAAAACAATTTAAAACAACTTCAACTTCATCTGATATATCAAGAAAAATCTTGAATTAGCAATAAAAATAGATGGGACTAATATTCAAATTTCTAGGAGTTAGTTTTGATGTAGACTTGAATTGTAAATTTACACAAAGTAAAAATTGCCAAAGCCATAGCCATATTACATAAGGAAAAACACTTTTTAATGAAATGATTATGCTATATTTAACGTACTGTTTTAGAAATTTGGGTGTCGACATGCAAGACTTACTTACAGCCTATATTTATTTTACAAAAAAGAGCTGTTGATATAGAGATTCATCAAACCCATAAATTTCCTGATATAGTTTAGCATCATTCAAATTCTGTATAAAGCAAATAACAAAACATTACCATCAAATATCCAAAAGAGGTTTGAAAGTTGAAATAACTTTAAAAAGGACTGAAATCCTAAAAATAAAAATAAACAGATTGAGAACGAAGGTAATAGAACAGAGTATTAAAATGAGAGGGATCAGTTTGTGGAAGGGTCTAGACAGGGAGATCTAAAGATCAAGAAAAGTATAAAATCAGGAATGTTTAGTACACATGTTAAAGATGGTTAGGTTGGTGGTGTGTGTGATGGTGCTGGTGTAGGTTCGGTGGTGTTTGTTGATGGCAGTGATGGTGGCAAGAATGGAAATGATAATTAATGGCATTAGTAGAAATTAAAAAAATGTCTCTCTCTCTTTTTGTTTTTTGAATGTAACTTGTGGTTGTGTTATGTTTTTGTTTTGTTTTGTTCTGATTTGAATGTTAAAGGGGGTTGGGGGTTACAAGGGCTACACCCTTTGGGCAATCTGGGTTTTTGTTTGAGTGGCAATAGTGTGGTGTTCTAAACTAACTAAACTAATTTATACATCTCTTAATGTTTTAATTCAATAATCTACTGTGTTTCCTGTTAGAGCAATGGCGATTTAATTTCGGAGCTAACATTTGCAGACAAACACTGACATACAATAATTGACTCTTATCATGGGGCATTTAGAGCCACCAACACATGCTTGTGTTTAGATGGTTAGAGGAAGGTTAGTACATGAGAGAACCTAGGAGAACAACCAGGAGCACACAGACTCCACACACAAGGGACATCAGTGGAATCAAACCCATGACTCAGTGGCCCATACTCAGTTTTAAATCTTAAATTAATAGCCTTTTAGATGCAGTGCAAGGTGTGACCTTGTTGCATGTCTTGACCCTGCTTTATACACTGTCATGTTACTAATTAACATGGTCCTGACCTCAGAGACCGCAAAACTGTCTACAGGCACAAACTCATATCTGGAAATAGACAGACACCATTATCAAATACATAACCACACTAACAATATCCTGCAGCATTTCATACAATTGTAAGTAATATTAAAATTTTTACGTTTATTAATTTAGCAGAAGCGTCATTTATTCAAAGCAACTTACATTAAGCTTCAATTTACCAGCGCTACAGCTGGAACACCACTGGAGGCAAGGAGGGTTAAGTGTCTTGCCCAAGGACACAACCATAGTATAAACTGTGGTGAGAGCGGGGTTCGAAACACCACTCTACCACTGAGCCACAGTTTGGCTATGACATATAAACCTGATTCTGAAGTATTATTGATTTAGACATTCACCCCCAGAGTGAATGGGATCTCTTCTGCTCACAGAATTTTTAACTTAGGAAACATCTCTAGGAATCAAAATCATTCATTATAAAATTATTTTACACCCTGTTCCATGCAAAGCTTCCTATCTCTGACTGGTTGGTGGTTAAGTTAATGGCGTCCATAGGCAGTTTATACTGTGTCCACTGGTTCTGCCCCTTGGACATCCAGCTCAAATCCACAGAAACAAAACCAGAAACAGAAAAGGCATGGCTGGCTGGGCTCATTTGATTTATTAGGATAACCAAAGCAAGTTACTATTATTATTCAAATACAATTGCCTAACATAGCTTAAAACCTTTGACAAACCTGTTAGTCTGCATTTTAATAGCTTCACATTCTCCAAACTAAAATAATCAAAACTCCTGTGCTAATTTTAAATGAAGATATAGTTTATTAAGTGTTTAAATTACTGCTTCACCAAATGACCTTCCACTCCTCACTTATCTCTAAATTCAAAACATGCTATTTTAGGCAAGCATTTTCTAAGTCTTAAGACAAACAGAACACTTTTGTATATCAAATAATATGTTGATAATAATGTAAAACAAAGTACAAATTTGTATTCATGCTGCACTATACAATCACTGTTAACCACCAAAAAACACTTTCACTTTAAAAACAAAACAAATGCACACCTGTTGACACAATGACATGACATGAAGGACTGTAGTTGTAACTGTACCTTGTTTGAGTGCTCCTTTTCCACAGCTACTCCACTCTTTCTGTAGTAATGTGTGCTGGTCTGGAGCTGTTTCCTCAGCTCATGGTTTTGGGTCTTTAATGACACAGGCAGAGGTGTGCAGACAGAAACTCTCAAGGCACAGGCGGGTGTGGCACATTGCTCTTTGCTGACGGGCCTGTTCGTCCGGTTTAACCTCCGACAGCTGTGTGCATGTGGGTAAAGTGAGGGTTAGCATCTAACCAGAGTGCGGTGGTGTCCATTAGAAGTGAAAAAGATTGGACTGATAGTAAGTGATTTAATTGATTTTGTTCATCAGCACCGAGTGTTGGAACTTTCAAGAAATTTAGGTGAAATGTTATTGTTCAGATTCTAATTACAACTTTTACTCGTTAAATACAGAAGCTAGTGGTAGGCACTGAGCCACATCATCTGTGTCTCCTTTCTTTGCAACAATATTGCATAATGATAAAAAAAAATGTTTCTTTATTTCAAAGGCTGCTTAAATACATTGACAGCCAGTGAAGCACCTCACTCTGTTCTTACAAATGTAATTACCATAGGGCCCTCTCACATAAGCACTATTCTGACTTCATCAGGAGGGGCAGCATGTATAAACGCAATCAGAAACTCTGCAGCAGGTCAAGCAGGTTCCACTGACCAAGCAAAGCACACTCAAGGAAACCTTCTGGTGACCAGGTACAACCTCCAGTTGGGCCGAGGAGTAGAGAGAGTGGACATGTGTAACTTCTGATGTAAGGGGAGTGTGCAGAGTCATATATCATATAGATGGGGGTCCCCAGGTGTAAAAAAATAACAATTTGATTTTGTCAGTATATGTTTTATTTGCTAAAAACAAACACAACAACTGTGACATAACCAGTATCACTGACAACAACAAAAGAACAACCTTTCATATAAAACAAGCCTATTGCAGGAACATTCCAGAAGGACTGCATCCTGAGAACAAATACCAAGCTTGGAGTAATGGAGATAAAAATATAAAAGTTCTATCCATCCATTCCACTAGCGCATGTCTTGTGGGTTAATTGTCTCATCTGTAGCTCCAGTCTTTGCATTTCCCTTTTATTTTTATTTTTTTTTGCAAAAAATAATCTTATTGTGTTAAAATAATTTGACATGAGCAGGACTGACATGACCTGAGCAGGAAACATATAATTTCTCTAACACAGTGTCATATCTTGTCCTCTCTGTTCTGCCCCTTTCATTTGATTTTGCCCAAATTGTGCTGACTTTTGGTGTGTGTTCAAAGTTGATAAATGACAGTTAAGCTTTTTAATTTGTCTGCTGTAAATGGTTAAACCATTTTCTGAGGGGTGTGTATTTAAAACTTCTTCATAAATCACACTGGGGGAAGTTAGGAAGACACAAAGTAAGCTTTATATATGTTGTAAAGACTATAAATAATATACATATTTTGACAGACAGTTGGCTCTTGCAGGCCACGGTCCACTGATTGGGGATGACAGATCGAGAGTGCCTTTGTGCATTACTTTCCAAATCCGGGATATGATTGAATACACAAATACCAGCACTTACTGTATGTTCCATTTTAGTGTAGTTGACTCCCTTGTCCTCCAGCTTTATGTTTTGAACACAGACATTTTGGATGTGGTAATTAGGTGTCATTTCCTGTGCCCACACTCTATCCTCCCCTGTCTCTCAATAAAACCACTCAGACTCCAAACATGTATGAACACAAATCCTGCAGAATTATTCCATACATGTATTGCATGTACCAACACAATTTTCAGGAAAAACACTGGATGTGATACACATGACATCTTCAGTTAACATGTACAAAAAGCCCTTTTCACACATGCACCGTCAACCGGACCCTACCACAGTTTTATCTGGAGGACATGAATGTGTGAAAACAACCCTCCTTAACTTAACACACAGAGAGGATCCTACGGGGAACCTATAACATCTTGTGTTAACGTGTGAACGCTGTCAAAAGACTCATTCGTGTTATCCTTGCTGCCACATAGTCTGTACTTTAAATAAATATCTAGTTGTGAGTAACCACAGTTTTATCCAATCAGAGCAGCATTAGTAATGGTAAAATGGTTGCTACATCTTCAAACTTAAAACATGCCCAGTCAGTCAGTAATGCCACATCATTGGCCGAGACACAGACCGACCGCTGAAGCCTCATACTCTCCGCAGCTGTTTTCCACTTTCCACTGAGTTATGTTGCTTAATTGTTTGAATTGATGTAGTATTGCTATTAGCACATGAATCCACCATCCCAGCACAGAAGTCTGTTTATTTGTCCTTTTGCTATGTGTTATGTGCTAATTAAGGGTCATACCCAGCTCTGCCAATGGGGATGTGTGAGCTAAAAGCCACAGGTAACTTTTCATGGCAGGATGAATGCAGCATGTTATTATTAAATACTAGAGTAAAATTTGACATACTTGGATGTGGACATTCAAAAATGACAACAATCCAAATTGATGAACATGACAAATTCACCCAACCACTAACTATAAATGAAAAAAAAAATTGTGTTATCATTCATATTCTCTCAAAAATATGACAAATTCTGCCAGGGTATGTCAACTTATGAGCATAACTGTATATCATTTGATAGAGCCTCACTCACTAACCTCTTGATAAGTCCTTGTCCAGGGACAGGAAAGTTACGTTGGCGTTTCTGTCCAGAGTGTACTGTGTCAGTGAGACAGACATGATTCTACTGATCTCATGTCTAAGAACATAAGAACCAACAAAATGATTTAAAGAATATATATTTTTGGGCTAAAAGTTACATGGTGCTACTTTGTTTGTTCAATACCCATCATAAACCTTGGCTTGGTGTTGCCCATTGTACTCAAGAATAACAAGACAATTGTAAATTATGTATTTCATAAGTTTGAAATTAACTAAACTACAGTGAAGAATGGCTTTTATCCACAGCCAAGTATTATAAGAAAAACAGGAGAGCCTTTAGAGATGATAATGTTGTACAACAAACAAGAGCAATCAGAATTTATACTTATAAATCTTTTAAAATATATTTTATTCATTTTTGAACATTTTTAACAAAAAAAAAACATAAATGAACATAACACAAAGAACAAATGAACAAAAAACACAGCTCAGCACAGTCCAAGGAAACAAGAAAGAGAAAAGAAAATGTCTATAATTAGTCCACCATGGCACTGAGTCTACAGAAGCACCAGCGAAACCAAGGAAAGGGGTCCATACCTCCAGGAGCTGCCCCTTTTTGGATTGCACTATAGAGGTCAAGTCATACATCAAGAAAAGCTCCAGGACACGTCTGTGCCAGTAAGATTTAGTTGGGGGCTTGTCACTAATCCATGATAGGAGAATATTCTTTTGCGCAACATTTACATTCACATTTAGTCATTTAGCAGTCGCTTTTATCCAAAGCGACTTACAAGTGAGGAAAACAATGGAAGCAATTTCAAAAACACAAGGTAACAAAAAGCATAAGTGCACAAAAAACTAGTCAGTTAAAACCCAGCACAGTTTGCAAAGCTTAGGATAGAAGATCTTTTTTATTTGAAGAAAAGGAATAGATAGAAAAGAAGTAGAATTCAGTGTTTGTCAATCTAATGGAAGAGATGTGTTTCCAGGTGTTTTTTTAAAGATGGCTACAGAATCTGCTGATCTTGTAGCAGCAGGTAGATCATTCCACCAATGTGGAACAGATCCAGAGAAAGTACGTGAGAGAGATTTTTTTCCTTTTTGGGATGGTACCACCAGACGTTGTTCATTAGCAGAGCACAGGGATCTGGTTTTGGTCTGTATCAGTGAGTGAAGATATGAGGGTTCGGAGCCAGTGGTGGTCTTGTAGGCCAAGAGCATAGCTTTGAACTTGATGCAGCCGTCAACCGGGAGTCAGTGTTACCTAAAGAAGAGAGGAGTTTCGTGCGCAGCATAAGTTAAGATGTCATTCTGTCTGCTGGAGCCTGAACCAACATTACTGTCTCTACAGCCCAAGAGCAGAGATACAGGATCCAAAGCCAGTCACTACAATTTTTTTTCTTATATTCTCCAGAACGTCTGTCCAATATGATAGAATTTTAAGACGGGACCAAACACATTTGAAGGTTCATTCCGTGGCCCCCACTCAGGGAAATCTGCACAGGGTGAACCCCTCCAAACTACTCAGGGTTTATCCAGTAGAAGTGCAATAACTGATGCATAATACTGGTGCTGATTTCTGTGCAACTGCGCTTTCCACATATACATTTTTTAATCTGAATGCCAACTTAATAAACAAAAGAATAGCATATGTTTGAGAGTATAATCTGTTGATGGTTGTTTTATTCTCATCACAGGCCAACCATTAGATGAAGGCAGACAATTCACTGCAAAGGGTCTGCCTAGGTCGAAACTTTCAATGCTTTGTGTTAATCCCATTCCGACAGGAGCAAAGCACATGTTGGTCTTTGGTTCAAGTGTGTGTGCCCTGTGCCAAAGTTTATGCTGAAAAAGTTGATTTGTAGTTCTAAAGTGCTGATATAACAGGCAGATAACTGTGCCAGGTAAGCAGCACTGGATGTGAGAAATGTTTTGGACGAGGATTTGTTGAGCTCAACATGTGGATCAAAACTGTCTCAGAGTTATCCAGTGATCTCTCTCTCTGCTTTTCTACAACTCTTAGTTCTGACAATCCCATTCCACTTCTCTTTCACTCTTTTTGCTTTCTCCCAATTCATTACTTTTAGTTTTCGGTGAAATAATGGGGCAATTTTTGACCATGTTTGTATTAGAAAGATCACAGCCACCGTCATATTGTATTGTTTCTGCGTTGTGCCTGAACTAAAATATCAAGTGGAACATTTCCTGTTGAGCTCAGCCAGGGTATAGTCCAGTAAAGTTAATGTTCACACCATTGTAGATGCAGCTTTAATAAATAAAGGAACAGTAATATAAAATGTCTGACATACCAAGAAGAAGAAGGAAAATGAAATGACATTTGAATATAAAATTTGATTAGATTTTATCTTAGAGAAACTTAAAATGTGAACTGTGTAGTTTTCTGCAGTATTTAGTGGTGACCTTGCAGGTTGCAGTTCCAATAAATGTTTTATTGTTACATTTTTATTGGCAGTCCCTCTTGCTTACATAACTCTCATAGGCAGATATAAACAGATGCTGATTCAAACATCAAAATGAGTTTCACACAGGTGCATAAAAGACTCATCATTTCTAAAAGAATTATTACTATCAGCTCACCTCACACCCCTTTCTTCTACAGCTTGTGAGCACCTATGGTTTCCACTGGAGTGCTACGGTGCAGGTCCAGTCAGTATCAGTGTGTTTCTCATTAACAAAAGGGGTCTGTAGTGTCCCTAATAATTTTTTGTATTATTGGTTGGGGAGTTTATATATTTTTAACCATTTTTAATCCTTGCTACAATGAGGATTATTTACAAAGAAATGCTACATCTACAAGGAATGAGTGTCTATGGTGTTGGTCTGGTTCCAGAGACATGAGGAAGAGATACAGGCTGCAGACAGTGCCAGCCCTAGGCATTAGGCAGTATAGGCAATTGTTAAGGGTGCCAGCAATACAAGGAGTGCATCACCTGACCAACAAAAGGTGAACTGCTGCCACAACATCTAGCTCTGAGATGAGACGACAGCAGCAGGGAGCACAAACACAGAGACATGCCAAACAGAGAGAGCTGCTCACGCACAGGAAGCCTGACACAGAAAAGAGCAGAGTCAGATGAAATGAAGGTAGGAAACAATATATTCAGTTGGCACAATATAGTATATTCATCTGTTTGCAGTTTTTCAGAAAGTAGCTCGTTGTTAGCCGCAAGTTAAAGAATAACTAAATTCATATTGAACAGATTTTATCGGAGTTTCACAAACTCCTCCCTATGAGTGTTACTATGGAGACCCAGAGAAGCGCCTTTATTCACTAATATGATTTATATTTGTTTGGTGAAAGAGCTGCTGTTGTATTGCTACTGTAGAGTTTTACATATTTTATACACATATACATACATATACACATATAGAAGGCATATCCCAAAACCTGGTTTGTTAAATGAAGGTGGAGCTGTGAAGGTAACACAAATAAATCATAATATGAATAGAAAAAAATTAACTTCCCCTTCCCTTTCTATATATTTTAGGACCACAGCACATTTAAGCTTAATAAAATGTGACTTCAAAGGTATCCTATATATTTAAGTTGATCATCACATGTAGCCTAGCTCGCTTAAGCCTTAAATTAATGATTTTTTTTTTTTACTGTTACTGTTTTACAAAATAAACAGAGCATAAAGTGATATTGATCGCAATGCAAGTGGCGTCACACAGCCCAGGGCCAGCACTGGTTTCAGGTCTGGGAAGTAGGAACAGGAAGTGGAGTTTATCTTCAACCAAGAGCAGTATCGAACACAGCTTGTGACATTATTATCAGCCAGAACACTCCGCTCTTCTGATCACATTTCTCTAGTGACTCCTACATACAGGTATAAAAAGTTTGGAGGCCGGTCATTTAGTGTTCAACGACCAAAGTTGTGGAATGCACTCCCTGTGCACCTCCGAAGCATCACGGTGCTGAGTGTTTTCAAAGCACACCTAAAAACCCATTTTTTTAATGTTAATCAAGATTTTTAACACATAGTGTTGGGCTTGATTGTGATCCTATTTCTTTACTTTGTTTTCTTTATGTTGTCATTTTATGTTTCTTGGAAAGCGCCTTGTGCACCTTTTGGCTGTTGTAAGGCGCTATATAAATAAAATTTGATTGATTGATTGATTATTAACAGAACTGTTTCTAGGAACAGACCCATCACCTGATGCCTTCTTCTTCAGATTAGTGTATACTGATGAATGTGTGTGACTGTAGGGGGGGGTTGGCGATGGTCTAGCTGTTGGTGATGTGTGTATAGCAGTCGGTTTGTCTGTCAGTCTGTCCAAGGACCGTTGTGGCCACAGAGGTAGTTTACCACCACCATGTGAGTGAATGGGGTGAATAAAAAAATCCCATTTACAAAGTGTTGTTTGAACTACGGGATGCCCTTCAAAAGAGTATTAGCTTGTTACTCTTGTTACCTGATTTCAGAGGTGCTGTCAGATTGTGCTCAGGTGAGAATTGAGGTTGAAGCACCTTATAATTGATTAGGAAAAAAAGACTGTCCCGTAAGACCCAGCAATAACCTATCCCAATAATAATGTGCTGGTGTTGACGGTCTATTTGTATTCCTGAAATGGCATCTAATACCTGGACAACTAATATTGTTTCATTATTGTACCTACTGCTTTGTCTATTAACTATAGAGTGCATTGTCACAAAGGATTTTATTTTAAGTCAATGGGGAATCTCACCCTCCAGAAATATCCTGTAGAAGGCTTTGAACAAAAAACAAACATTGGTCACAGTTACAGAAAAGACTTACAAAAGGTACAAAAGGTACAAAGAGAACGTCACTTACCACAGACCTTGGACCACGTGTTCGATGTAGCTTGAAAATGGTGGCCATACATCTCACAGTGAGGCAGGGAAAGAGAGAATTGTCTTATGACCAAAGATGCACCTGTCAAACCTTTGGACTTTTTATTGTTAGGGGACTATATTTAACCAAATATCTCTAAAAACTGAATTCCATTATTACAGAAACAAAACATTCTAATTTATTGTCTAGTAAAAATACAACCTTTCGACAGTATTAAGTATACAATTTAAGTCTTAAATTAGAGCTACACTAGACATAAAACATTTTGTGTGACACACATCCAAACTTGCATTTTCAAACAAATGTTTAAATAAAATTGTGGTGCAACTGAATAAAAAGTTAGTTGGACCAGTGACACCAATAAAACATAAATATTATACAACTCAAAAATATTGCATTTTTATATATTGTGCAGCCCTTATTTATACACCACATTACACACCCATGCATTTGTAAACAACATCCTTTGTAAAAAATACACAGTAACAACTTCAAAGTCAGCTCATAAAAGTACAAAGAACCCCATAAAGTTATTGGCAGCAGTCTCATCCAGTCTATAAGTTTGATTTTCAGTTTGTGTCGTGTGATTAAAAGCCTCTTTCTTTCCTCTGTCCATTAAAAGAAGCTCTTCTGACTTTGAAAAGTGCAACTGAGTTCCTTGGTAGTGAAGATTGAAGGAGTGAAGTCCCAAACATCCTCCACATGTGTACTTATCACCAATGTCCCGTGGGTTCTCCTTAGGTTCTGCCCAGCACCACTTCCCTGTGTCCTCCACACTGTTCTGAGGGATGCAATGCAAACACATAGAAATGAGCAAAATGCACATGTATCACTTGTTAAGGCTCAAATTAGTATATTTTAACTTACCATGTATCCCTTGATGACTTGGTCTCTATGCCCTCTGTTGTCTGTTCATGCAGCTGAACACACACAACACTGTAAACCCAGAATTCCTTTAAATGGTAATGGGGACACTGGTTTATACAAACCTTGGAAAGAGTCATTGAACACATCCATGTTTGAGATGTTTAGGAACCGTCCCAAACCAGTCTTCGCCCTCTTCTTGGTGTCCAGTGATGTGATGAAAAATTTGGTCCTAGACAGTTTTGATTTCAAATCCAGAGTCCTCTGTGTTCCAACAAATTAAAACTTGAAATGAAGACAAAGATAACATGAGAAAATGTGCTGTATTTAAGTAGAAAATTTACAATATTTTTTTTACTTGGATATAAGGTTTGGTGAAAACAATCAGATTAGATGGATTAAAATTGGTCAAATTTGAAATGATAAACCATTTCTCAATTATTACTTCTTACATGTATTGTTAATATACAAATATGTGATATAGGAGGAATACTTTATTTACTTTTATTACTTAGAGGCCTCCAACTTAATAGGTGTATTTCATCAGTGTTTGCAACGCCAGGCAGAACTTACTGAAAGGAATAAGAAATGTCATTCTATGGCATATAGTTAATGACTACAATACAACCAATCTATAGCTGCATATGCTCAAAACAATAAGGCTCACATTTGTCCATGACTGGTCTTAAGCTGCAGATGAAGCATGTCTTTCTTTTGATGCACATGTTATAAATTAATGGGATACAGATTGTCACTTTGCTAATGCAGCCAGCTGTGGACATCCTCTCTATCTGTTGTTAGCTTAATGTAGCATTGGCAATAGACAGCATAATTTAGCTCCCAATTTAGCTACTTTAACAAAATTACTAATCTCTTAACTTTGACTAAAAGTAATGTTTGTGGCAAATATTCCAGTCTATATTCTTATCAGAAATACTTTACTGGTCTACAAATCAAATCAACAGCACATGAGATAAACTGAGACTGGCAAAGGCAACATCCAAGTCATCTGTCGCCTTTGACACTGTTAATCATCACATCCTCTTGTCTTCTCTCAGTGTGATGGGTGTCTCTGGAATGGCGTGGCAATGGTTCAAGTCTTACCTCTCAGATAGGTCATTCAGAGTATCCTGGAGAAATGAGGTCTCTGAGTCCCAACATCTCAAAACAGGGGTGCCACAGGGCTCAGTGCTTGGACCACTACTCTTTTCCATTTACATGACATCCCTTGGCTCAGTCATTCAGAGGCAGATGATTACAGAATGTACATTCTTCACAAAAATACACTGTATTGACTGTGTATGGTGGTTAACCTGTAACTATGTGTAGAGACACTTTCTTTTCACTGTTGTCAATTGTCATTACTGTAATTTTTATTACATTACTGTTGTGTTTTGCACATTTTGACTTAACTTTTATGCTTACTGGCCACTACTCACCAATTAATGTTTTTACAAGCCAGAATATTTTTTTTTAATGTGTCGATCTAGGCCTATAAAATACACTATATTCTTTAAAACGGGCGGCAGTAGCTCAGTGGGTAGAGCAGTCTTCTTTCAACCTGAAGGTAGTTTGTTCGATTCCCACTCTCCCCACAGTTCATACTGTCGTTGTGTCCTTGGGCAAGACACTTAACCCACCTTGCCTCCAGTGACTGTAACACTGGTAATTACTGTAGAACAATGTAAGTCGCTTTGGATAAAAGCGTCAGCTAAATTAATAAATGTAAATGTAAATGTAAAAGGTGCAGACAATGGCATTAGAAAAAACAATCTTTAGGCTAGTTATTAAATATTAAGATCCAACTGGCCAAAGTGGCTATTTATGCTTTTGACAAAACAAAACTCTACCAGCATTTGGGTAGTTGGATAATGTTGGCAACGTCAAACCTATAGATAACAAGCCAATAATCACATTCATTTCCTTTTGTGTTCTTTTGTGTAGCCTACAGCTAATAACAAACACCTGGCTTAATATTTAATTTTAGGGCAAAACCTTTTTTATATTAATATTTGAGGGGGTTGTGGTCTCATTTCTAAAGAGCGCATATTGTAATCTCATTTATGTGCCCAATGTGGCGTGTGTGCAGTGCCTAAACGCTCACCTCAGTCAAACTTGTAGCTTCCTTTCTAAACTACACACTTGCACCTAAAACACAACAACACAGAGGTGGATTGACCATCTGGCAGAAAGGGCATTTTTCTGGTGGGCCGAAGTACTTTTGGGGCCGAGACCAGCCAATGAAACTTTGATATAACGCTGTCATTGATAATAGAGATTAAAAATATTTGTAAAAAAACAAACAAAAAATAGTTTGTGCAGACCAGCCCATCATTTTTTTTTTCTTAGAAGACTTTTTGCTGGCCTAATTACATTTAATTAAACAGCCCCGTCAGTCCGTCTACATCAAAAAGTCAGATGGATGATGAAGAACAAGCGCAATGGAGGCGCAGAGAAATTGCACAAAAAATTAAAAATAAATAAAAATAAGCCCTTTATACAGATGCTGCAAAATGGATCCAAATCTCAGATCTGTTTTCTGCAGCAGCTGCTGGGCCTTAATCAGCACCTGTGGCTGAGCCAGCTGATGATTATGGTGGTGGTGGCAGTCCTAGCGCTAGAAGCACGGGGTTATTGACCCACAGTGAGGAGTTCGAAGAAAGAGAGGGAGATGAGGGAGAAGACTTGGTTGTAGAGCCTGAACTGGTTTTCAAAGACTGAACAACATTATAGTACATGTCACTGATGCTGATTGATAAAACAAGAGCGGGCAAAATGAGCCAATCAAGTCGGTCTGTCCTTGACGTTTCACAAACTATAAGACTGTAATAGAATAACTGCATGCTATTTGCTCTGCAGTTAAATCAGTTTGACTTGTTACTTTTATATCATGAGCTTATGCTATAACAGTGTGTGTTGAGATTACACATTGCGCCTAATGGATAAAACATTTAGTAGATCTTTAAGCTAATTTCTGTATGTTTTTCCTGCTACGTTTTTTTGTGTGTCTCTGTTATATTGCCTTATTGTCATATCTTGTCAACCACCATTCAGTAATATTGACGGAGTTTTGTTATGAATAGTTTTTTTCCCTTCATTATTTATTATAGTTTATAGGGTGAATATTGTATTTATATGACCTAAAATGTGTTTGTGTTAATGGACAATGAATCTAGTTGTACAGAAGGTATTTACATGTAAAGATAAAACCAGGCTGGAGGGGCTCTCATATTGTGATAGACACAATGCATTGTTTTGTTTGTATGGCATTGGGGAAGATGTGCCGCTGTTGTCCATTAGCCAAAATCTGGAACTTTTTGATCTGGCGATCCTTGTTCTTGTTGGGCTGTGTGAGTTGTACCTTCTGTATGAAATTGGAGATCTCCTGTAGGACACTAACAACTTGGCACCTGAATGGAGCAGTGTCACTAACAATTCTCTTGAGCCTTAACAACTCTCACATCAGGAGTAACACTTCCCTTTCATAGCCAAAGACTGTTACCAGAACAGCCTGGTCCATCAGGTTTAGTTTCAGGGGAAACTCCTCCCTCTAGAGCTCAGCTCTCTTACCAGGTAATTCAGAATTGATAAAGTCTCTTGGAATTAGAGACGAAACGTCTTCATCTTGAAAACTGAGTCCAGATGTGTGACAAAGTGGGTTTGTCCGATAACTCACCTTTAGTTTATATAGTTGTTCATTTTATGCATATGTTAAGTTTCAATTAATACCATTTCAACAATACAGCTAAATTAGTCTATCCTGGGTTTGTTTTGTTTAGTTTGTATTTAGTTTGCCAGTTAATTAGCACACAACACACATTTCTGTTAAATATGTTTTATTATAAATTGGTTTTGTAAAGTTGGTACATTTTAGTTAGTCATTTATCTACAAACGTACCTGGTCCACAACATGGTCAGGTCAAAGAGGAGGAGGGCCTTATGTCGGCCATATTTATAACCTCAGGGCCAGACCGTGTGGAGAGGAGATCTGTTGGGAGTTTTATTTTGAGTTTAATGTATTTGTGTACTGTGATTAAGTTCTTTGCGTTTATAGAATTAGTTCAACACTGTTAAGTTACGGGATTGAAATCATTTGTGAAGGTAGAAAGTACTTACCCTTTGCCTTACCTTAGAGTCAGGTATACCTGTCCAGGGGAGGGGCCTTACCTGCTGGGAGAGTGTAAAACTGGGAGTAATTGGAGAGAAGAGAGTGTAGCCTGGTACACGTGGGGTTTTCTCAGTTTTGTTAAGTGCTGTTGCACTTGTTAGTTAAGCTCAGTTATGTTTTTGTAAATATGTATTATTTTTCATGTTTACTACAGTGCTAAATAAATTGGATTTTTATGGGAATGTTCTGTGAGTCTGCCTCCTAATTTTGACCACTTTGGCCAGCTTCCCCACAAGATGCTTTTACTTTACCGTTTTTTCAATAATAAATACCATTTGGCACCTAATTCAAGAGTGCATTTCCAAAGATGTTGGAATGACGCTACACAAGATATAACCTCTCAGGATCAGTGCTCAGTAATCTTAAGTTATGTCACTGATACTGTGCATGAGAGGCTTGTTGCTTTAGTGAGGTGTTAGGCATCCACTGGGCAAAATTTTGTAGACCTGCTTTTAGAAGTTTTAGAGCAGCTGAAACTAGACAAGGAGATGTGCACTGGGAATGTAACAGACGGGGCGTCTAATATGTAGGGCCAGTACAAAGGTTTTTTAAGTATATGGGAAAAACAAACACAAGAAAAAAGCCACAGGCACCTCTCTCTAATTGGTGAGAAACAGTGGTGAGCCAAGCATGATGCTACCAAGAAGGTGGGTGGACATTTTTAAAAACCAGAAGATAGTCCTTTCATTGATGCAGAGCTCACCCTAGCAGTCATTAAACAGAAGGCAAATGAAAAGCCTCCTGAAATATGAAACGGTGTTAACAGTATACAATATTAACAATATTGTAACAATATTCCTGAGAATATCTGACCAAAGATCGGCATTCTGTAAGTACCTCTGGACAGAAAGGATGGACTTTGTTTCTGCCCACAGAATGGTGATTGCCACATATGAGAGCCTTAAAAGCATAAAGGCAGCCATAGATACATTTGTGAAATTGACAAACGAAAACAGGAAAGAAGGAACAGACATTGAAGTGGAAGCTGCACTGCCCTAGAAACTGGAGGACTGAAGAGATGGCTGAAGATAAAGCACTAATCAATGCTGAGAAAGCATATGAGGTGAATGTGCATAACATAATTCTGTACACAGCCAGCTATTGAGGCAATTCATTGAGTGTTTATGGCACATGAAACTCTGTTTTGGCTTGGCTGGATCCTTGGAACTTTCCTCAGATCAATGCCTCTTCTCTTCCCAATAATGCACTCCAAGACCTCAGTAAATATCTGATCAAATTTGACAGCAGAGCTGCAGTGTAAAATCTACAAACGGAACTGAAAACTTTCACTGAACAGTGGGCCAGGCTTAAAGTATCACACCTGACTGAATACAAGAGTAGAACAGTGGAAGGTAGGTCTGCAGAACAGGAAGAGGTCTGGGAGTATAGTATAAAGACAATGATCACCTAATAAAACAGACTGCCTTTTTTGTTTTTAAAAGTTCATCTAATGAGTTCAAGTCTAATAAGTGAGTTCAATGTTTATTTAAGGTAAGATTGAATAAACACACACACACACACACACGCACACACACGCACACACACGCACACACACACGCACATTGCAGTTACCGAGAGTTTACCCGCTGGAGTGTGTTTATTAGCTGATGAGACACTCCTGAATAATTCCTAAGTGAAGACTGAGGGACAAACAGAAAAAAGGGATGTGGGATTCCTGTTAGTAGCTGCTAGTTTGACTCCTCCATTGCCAGTGATTTCTGGTCCTAAAATCAACAGTGTCCACAGTTAAACTCATTGGAGTTCAGCTTTCAGCTTTTCACACTCTCCAAAATGCC
The DNA here is from genome assembly GCA_024349245.1 of Neodontobutis hainanensis. Taxonomy (NCBI): domain Eukaryota; kingdom Metazoa; phylum Chordata; class Actinopteri; order Gobiiformes; family Odontobutidae; genus Neodontobutis; species Neodontobutis hainanensis. The sequence continues at coordinate 1,743,273 of JALDNG010000144.1, read as the reverse complement.
CCAGGATACATTAAGTGAGTATGGTCAGAAGAGCCCGGGTCCCACTTGATATTCTCAGACAAATCTACCTGACTTTTATTCAACCTGTTGTGGAGTATGCCAGCACAGTGTGGAGTGGGCTGTGGAGCGGACTGACAAAAGGCCTTTCTGATGAGTTAGAACAAGTCAGAAAATGATGCTGCAGCATAATTGGAATTCCACCCTCTTTGCTACCAACTCTAAGCCGAGGACCTTCTGAAGAACACCTGGACTAACATTCTGAAGGACAGCTCCTCTCCTCTTAAGGGCAGCCTGTCTTAGACCTCTTCCACTGGATGTGATGAGACATCTCGAACAGGAGAAAGAAAAACATAAAATATATTTTATTCCCCATGTCCTTGTTTACCAAGTGACCAAGTGATGTTTTTACAGTAATTTATCTGTGAAGGTTCTCAGTCATCCAGGCCATCTTGTAGAAAAGGTTGATGCAAAGGCCTCTGGACTTTAAAGGTGAAAATCCCCAAAAAGGTAAAAGTGGGAAAAAAAGAGGTGTGTATGGTACTAGGCTAGTACTATGAATATAAAGTGGATTGAAGTGACTAGGTCACATGACCTGAAAGCTATTGAAAAAAATCTATATTTGTAATATACAAGAAATCATATAAAATCCCCAAAAAGATGAACTTAAAAAAAAAATGGAGCGAGTGAGCCCCGTGTTAAACTGCATGATGGACACATAATTGTTGTTTTTATGCAAAGACAATAGCTTCTCACTGACTAGATTTTAGAGTGTGGCCTATGTTCTAAGTCCTTATGTCCTTATTATGAGAATGTGCTCCTCTTTACACAGGTCTATATGCAGTACAACAAGGTACAATATATCGCATTTGACTTTACTCACCATTACTTGAGTTTTTTCTGCAGTAGAGCTACAATTGGACGCTGCAAGTTTTTTTTCGGTTTGTCCTATAATTTAATATAGGAAAAATAATTTAATTTTTAAGAATGTTGTCTTATCAGCGTAGTAGTGGCTATTGTAGCACTCTGGGTTTGATGGCCTGTGTTTGGTTACGTTAGACAAAGAATTGCTCTTCCAAAAGCTTTTAACTGGTGGAACTAATACACTCAAGCCCAAGGCAAATTTTTACTTTACTTTTATTCAACCAGCAAGTTTTTCTTGATTTGGAAATGTCATCTTCCAAAGCATCTTTCAGAGGATAAGACAATGTACAATCATTGTTGTGGAAAAAAAATATTTCTCAGTTTTGATTTACATTTGAACAAAAATTGGCATGTCCAAAAAGATTCATACTCTTCTCAATAATCAATAGAAAAGCCTTTGGCTATAACAGCAATCAAATGTTTCCTGTAATTGCTGACCAGCTTTTTGCATGTCTCCACTGGGCTCTTTGGGCATTCATCTTTAGTGATAACCTCCAGCTCTTTTAGGTTGGAGGGTCTTCTTGCCACAACTGAGATTTTCTACAGCGTGGAACGTTTTGATTTTTTTAAATAATACATTGCACTGTAGCCACTGGAACTTGAAAACATTTGGATATGGCCTTATAGCCCTTTCTAGACTTGTGAGCAGCCACAATGTGCCGCCGCAGGTTCTCACTGAGCTCCTTTGTCTTAGCCATGACTGTCTGCTGTTTTTCACCTGTTAGATTGATTAAAACAGCTTTTCCCAATAAATCATGGTAATTAGGATGCTTTAAAATGCTTGGACTATTTGGAATGGTAGAGAATTTTGGATTTGCCAATAGATTTGCCCAAAGTTGAGAAATATTTTTTTTCACAACAATGCCTATTGTTCATCGTCTTATTAACTTTTGGAAGACACCTGTGTCATTTCCAATCAAGAAAAAACTTTGCCATGGGTATGAATAATTTCGGGCTTGACTGTTAATGCTGTCTCTATGACACAATGTACAGGCTAATATAAGTTCATGTTTATGCTAACACCCCTCAGATTTTCTAGTTTCAGGTGTATAAAAGAATGTTTAGTCCTGGTGAGTGAGGAGAGGAGGGAGAAAGTGTGACAAATGTGCTTTAGCGATCACGCCGCTGCTAAGCCCTGCAACAGAGATGTCAGCGATATCAGAACAGACAGCCCTTCTTTAACCTACTTGGCACAATTTGCTTGAGTTAATAGTCTGTTGTTGGCAATCTGAGCAGTAGTTTAGTGCAATGCATACAGTCCTAACAGTCCGCGCTCGCTGTCACTTCTAATCATGTCAGACCTGCACTAGAGAAATCAGACTAAAACTTTTCCAGGACTGGAGCCTCACTGTTTTATTTCTCTTGTCAGACAAGGCTTTTGGACAGTGATATTTCAGGATTATTTAATATTACAGTTTGATTGGAACGTGGTACCAGTGGGACATAAAAAGTAATGCAGTATGTAATTTACCGTACATTTCAATTGTTTAAAACTGGTTTTTTATATATATATATATATATATATATATATATATATATATATATATATATATATAGATATATAGATATATAGATATATAGATAGATAGATAGATAGACTAACAGCATTGACATATCATTACTTATAAACAATACCTTGAAGGAATAGAGGCTTATTCCAGTGAAAATGTTCAACACATTAATTACCAATTTAAGAAAGTTTTTAGGTGGTTATTATACTATAAATGTTATGTGATTATATAATTTTGCAAAGAATTTCATTAACTAACTGGCCCAAAGCTGCTCAGATAGGCTCCAGTCACCTGTGACTCCTAAAGGGGCTAAGTGTAAGGAGATGAATGTTTGTATTTGGTCTGGAGTGTTTATTTTTCAAAGTGTAAAACTAAGTAATTAGCAAATTATTTGTAATTTGTCACAGTGTAGAAGAGACATCTTATCAAATTTTGGATACTGCACCATGAAATAGGAATTAAATGGAGATACATTTAAATGAAATCTTTAGCCACTTTTAAGAGAAAAGGTGTTTGTCATGGACACAGCTGCAGGTGAACATAGACAGAGAATAGATAAGAGAGTCAAGGAAACAGAGGTTGAACAGAAGAGACGTTGGGGCTATAATTGGGCTTTGGAGTGTGTTTTCTGTGGTGTTGGGATTAGACGAGGTGTCAGGAAGGCTTTGGGACACATGGTAATTATCCCATCTGAGATCCCATCTGCGACCCCCCCATCCTTGGCCCCTTTCCTAAACCCGCCCCGACACCTTCAGCTTAAAGCGGATTGTCTCTTTCTGCCCCAGAGTCTCTGAGGTCCTCGCAACAAGACAGGCTTTTGTGTCGCAACAACAAAGGCTTTTACATGAAGAGCTGCAAGTAAGTGGATGTGGTCTGAGAGGAACTGGATCTCACTGTCAGCTTTATATCAAATCTACACTATGCACTAACAAAAAATGCTCTACACAGTATACAGTTGTTCTCATAAGTTTACATACCCAGGCAAAATGTGTGATTGTTTGGCCGTTTCTAGAGAATATATGATAACAATGACATGAATGATAACACAAAAAACTTTCACTTATAGTTAGTGGCTGGGTGAAGCCATTTATTGTCAAACAACATTGTAAACTATTTTTAAATTATAATGACAACAGAAACTACCCAGATGACCCATGGTCAAAAGGTAATTTTGCTTGTAATCAGTGTGCTGGTATAAAAGGTCAGTGAGTTTCTGGACTCCTGACAGATCCTTGCATCTTTCATCCAGTGCTGCACTGATGTTTCTATATTCTGAGTCATGGAAAAAGCTAAAGAATTGTCATAGGATTTGCAGGAAAAGGTTACTGAACTGTATAAGACAGGAAAGGGAGTTAATGAGGGATTGTGTTGAAACCAAACCAAGGTCAGGTAGACAAACAAATATTTCAGCCATAACTGCCCAAAAAACTTTTTGGGATGCAACGAAAAACCCACTTTAGAGGACTTCAGAGAGTCCTCTAAAAAAAACCCACTTTTTTTTAGAGGACTCTAAAAAAAACATGGCTGTTTCAAGATGCACAGTAAAGGCCCGTACAAACCGGGACGAATATTCGCCAGCGTTATTCGCCAGCGTTTTTCAACGCGTTTTCTGTGTTCTCATCCAAGCAATTTTCGCTGACGATGAGCCGAGTGAACATGCAAATTCATTCCCTGACATTAGATGGCGCTTAATGTAAAACAGAAATTCCCTAGTACACAAGGTGGCATCGCGCAACTTTACGCTTCTGAAACTCGCTTTTCACTCAGAAGAAGAGAGCAAATAATTTTTGTAATTAATGTCGCGTTTGTCATAAGTTCTTTGTGTTCTGACACCAACGAGACCAGAAAGAAAGTCATTCCTATGAAAATGCCACAAAGCATCCTGAACTTGTGGAACAAAGTAATTTGATGTGATGAGACCAAAATTTTACTTTTTGGCCACAACCATAAATGTTACATTTGGAGAGGAGTCAACAAGGTCTATGATGAAAGATACACCATTCCTACTGTGAAACATGGAGGTGGAGCTCTGATGTTTTGGGGATGTGTGAGCTACAAAAAGCACAGGAAACTTGGTCAAAATTGATGACAAGATAAATGCAGCATGTTTTTTTTTTTTTGAAAAAATTTGCACTCATCAGCACGGAAGCTGCGCATGGGACTTACCTGGATGTTCCAACATGACAACCAGGGACGGATGTTCTGGTCTCATAGTTGTTAGCTATGAAAAGGCAGTGTGACTCCTGATGTGAGAGTTGTTAAAGGCTCAAAAAGACAAAAGAAAACCTTTTTCCGAAGATTCTAGGAAGATAAAACGTCAGTTAGACCGAGAGAGAACTCGTTCTCGAGTCAACCTTGGCCAAGCTTATGGAATGGTGTAATTTTAAACAAAGTGAAGGACTCTAAACCAATGTCGATATGGTTTTTATGCTGTTGAACTTGTAAGATACTTTGCCTAACAACTTTATATCCTTCCTATTTCCATTAGAGCTATTGTTATTTTATGTCCTTTGAGATATAGCTACTGTTATGTGACATTTATTTAGCTTACTGCTCGCAGAGATGCAAGCAGTTATGTTAGTAAGTGTTATAGAGTGTTTCATTTACGGGCTTTATGTGAGACAACGGCAGTTCAAACGGAAACCAAAGCTCAAGAAATCACTATGAGACCCTCCAATTCCACCTGATCAAGTCTCCTCCTGGAGATGGTATAGAGCTGGTCCAGTGTTCCACGACCGGGACGAAAACCGCATTGTTCCTCCTGAATCTGAGGTGCAATTTTGAGCGTAGTATGGTTGTTGGTGCCAGACGGGCCGGTCTGAGTATTTCTCAATCTGCTCACAGAGTACCCGCGGGGTCTAAAAACAATGAAAAAGTCTTAAATTTGATAATCTAAAATTAAGGTCTTAATAGCCTTGAATTTGGTATACAAAGTCTTGGATTTCGTTACAAAGATCTTATTTTTTAACTTTTCCTAGGATTAAGTTCATACCGTAACAAAATGAACTGTTACTAGTGTAGGCTAATTAAAAATTAATGCAGCGTAATTTTGAGTGCACCTTGCGCTCCACGTCATAGCAGTAAGCGAGAAAGCTCGCGCACCCGTTACAATGGTTACTAGGCAAGTGAGGTAAATTACAGAACAAGATAGTAGCTAGCCTAGTTTGTCGGCTAAAATGGGAAAGTGCTGTGGACAGCAATACGATTTCCCTGTGGACGTTTGGGTCAAGCCTGTGCCAGGAAATGACCGCGAGGCCTATTGCTGTTGGTGCAGGAAATATTTTAAGCTAGCGACAATGGGTGTTACGACCCTGGACTCCCATATGATGGGTGCCAAACACACCGCGTGTAGCACTGCTTGCCAGCGCCAACCACCTTTTGGCCCATTCTGTGCACCGAGGATCTCTTCGGCTTCTGAAACAGCTCTGACTATCAATAATGAAGACATTTCTACAATAGAAATGCCACCACAGCCAAGGAACATTCTATCGTTCTGTGGCTCGACACCAACTCTGCGGGCAGAGGTGATGTGGGTCCTTAAAACTGTTTCTGAGCACCACTCTTACACTTCAAATGAAAACGCTACAGAGATTTTTAAAATCATGTTTCCTGACTCCGAGGTTGCAGCTACATTCTCGTGTGGAAGCAACAAAATGGCATATATTACTAAATTCGGATTAGCTCCCTTTTATAACAAAAGAACTGACTGACCATGTCAGTATGTCCAACGGGTTTGTGATGATGTTTGACGAGAGTATCAATAAGATGATAACAACAATAATAATTGTTAACAATAACAATAATAAGATAAATATAACTGATAATTAAAATAAAATGTTTTATTAAATTCAAGTAGCCTACTTGTACATAATTATTTTTTAGGATTCAAAATTTATACAGATTTTATTTGAATTGAATTTCATTTAAAATGGTATTAAAAAGGTCTTAAAAAGCCTTGAATTTTATTTGGAGGATCCTGGGGGTACCCTGTGCTCAGTTAATGGGATTTTTACACACAACCATTTCTAGGGTTTACAAAAATGGTGTGAAAGGGAAAAACCTCCAGTATGCGGCAGTCCTGTGGGCAAAAATGCCTTGTTGATGCTAGAGGTCAGAGGAGAATGGGCCGACCAATTCAAGCTGATAGAATTGCAACTTTGACTGAAATAACCACTCGTTACAACCGAGGTATGCAGCAAAGCATTTGTGAAGCACAACCTTGAGGCGGATGGGCTACAACAGCAGAAGACCCCACCGGGTACCACTCATCTCCACTACACATAGGAAAAAGAGACTACAATTTTCATGAGCTCACCAAAATTAGACAGTTGAAGACTGGAAAAATGTTGCCTGGTCTGATGAGTTTCGATTTTTGTTGAGACATTCAGATGGTAGAGTCAGATTTTGGCGTAAACAGAATGAGAACATGGCTCCATCATGCCTTGTTACCGCTGTGCAGGCTGGTGGTGGAGGTGTAATGATGTGGGGGGGTGTTTTCTTGGCACACTTTATGCCCCTTAGTGCCAATTGGGCATTGTTTAAATGCTAAATACCATGTCCATCCCTTTATGACCACCATGTATCATCCTATGATGGCTACTTCCAGCAGGATATCATTTTAAACTGGTTTCTTGAACATGACGATGAGTTCACTGAACTAAAATGGCCCCCACAGTCACCAGATCTCAACCCAATAGAGCATCTTTGGGATGTGGTGGAACTGGAGCTTCGTGTCCTGGATGTGCATCCCACAAATCTCCATCAACTGCAAGATGCTATCCAATCAATATAGGCCAACATTTCTAAAGAATGCTTTCAGCACCTTGTTGAATCAATGAAACTTAGAATTAAGGCAATTCTGAAGACGAAAGGGGGTCAAACACAGTATTAGTATAATGTTCCTAATAATCCTTTAGGTGAGTGTATATTACCAACAGGGCTGCTAACCATCTGGGGCTGCGCAGTGAGGAAGTAACCTTGGTCTTGTATGGCATCGGGGGCGTGACCATGAGTGTTAGCACCAAAAGGTACCACCTTCGAGTGTATATTCAAACAGCCATTGGTAAGGTAAAGGCACATGAATTGGTTTGTTATGGACTGGACAAAATTGCCAAAGTTCACAAAGAAGTTAAACCAGCAAGCTTCACACCTTCTTCCCAGAAGTCAGACTAGAGGAACTGAAAAGACCATCAGAAGTCGAGCTACTGATAAGTCACTGTGAGGTAAGACTTGCTCCTCAAGAGTGAGAGTAATTGGGGAACTTGTCTTGTGGGAAAGCCCACTTGTGGGAAAGAATTGGCAGTACACCAGTTGAAAACTCATTTTACTCAATCAATGCGAACGGCTGCAGTATACTGTAAGCAGATCAAGCACACAGAGCAAACTTTGCGGTACAAGCCAGGTAACACAATGCTAACGGGTGCCAAAGCCCATGACTTTTCTGAATGGTGGAGCAGGGTGAGCATCAGTGCTTACTGCGAACCAAAATGTGGAGGATGTTGATGTTGCAACTGTCAGCCCGGAGGCAAAGAAATTACCCTGACAGAGGAAAAATAACTTGAAATAATAAAAGGACTTGTATATACCTATGTATATAAAGAAAGATGGTCATGTAAACTCACCACACTGGGATTCAAAATATCCATGGACACAATATCCTGTGCAGTCCAAGCCACATTCTTGAAGACAGAAAAACAGCTGGAAAGAGAGGCTGAGTGGAAAACAGCATACACTGCCCAAGTCCACAAAATGGTGGAACGATGTGCAGCCATCAAACGCACACCTGAGATGAAAAGAGTTTGGAAAAGCTATGTCTTGTGCATAAGCCCCCTGGTTGCCCAGAATTCTCACTCTGTAACAACTCCTGTTTGCTTGGTGTGGAACAGTAGCCAGAAATTCAGAGGACTAAGTATGAATGACATTCTTCTGAAAGGACCAGATGTGCTCAATCCCATCAGAGCCGTCCTGCTTAGATTTAGGCAAGGCGTGTATGCTTCCTTAGGAGACGTCTGAAAAATGTATGTCTGGCTGGAGGATCGCAAAATGCATCTGAATAGTTTTCTCTGTAGAGACTGTACTGAGGAGGACATTGAAGAGTATGCGATCACCAGAGTAAACATTGGTGACAAACCAGCATGGTGTATTGCACAACTGGCGATGAGAGAGACATCTAAGCTCCTTACCTTTGGTCATCTTTAAGAACGGGGAGTCCTGGATGAAGACAGCTATGTGGATGATATCCTCACTTCCCACAGCAGTTTGGAGAGTCTAATTAAAATAACTCAAGGAGTGGAAAAATACTCAACGCTGGAGGATTCTTTCTCAAACCATGGGTATGGCCTGGCCAAAGTGGGAGGCAAAAGGAGACTGGTGACATCAAATCAAAAGAGACAACCCAGTCACAAAGCAAAACCATCATACTTCCGAATCCGATGAGGGATAAGGGACAATAAAGCCTTTGGAGTTGGGTATATGACAGAAGAGGACAAACTGAATGTGCTTGCCTTGGTCAGCTCTGCCAATAATTTGTGCACCAGTGGCTTCCGCTGCATTAATTGGGAACTACGCACATGATTATGATTCTCAAAAAGGCAATGTTCTATAAAAATGTCCTACATCCTCGCAGTGAATTTCATTCAATTACTGTGCGCCATAGTTATTTTTTAGTCTCTGTTATGATTTGGCTAATCAGCAGTTGCCATTGTAAACCCCTATTTATGTAGAGAGGCTCAATTTAAGTTTAGGATAAAGTTACTTTAAATTACTTTATTTTTTTTTAAATCCATTATTATGAATACTATAGACTGAATCATATAGGAAATAATGTATTAGTATTATAATGTTGATACTTTAAATATAGTAAAACATCAACATCAAAGTTGAAATTTGATTATAAATATATTAAACATGTCCATGTAAATACTGTATTGAAAATGTGATGAATAGTTTAAAAATTAAAGTACTTAAAAATCAGCTCTGTGACCAACTGGTCATTGTCCAGGGTAAATCCCTCCTCAGGCCCAAAGCTGCCTGGGATAGGCTCCAGTCACCTGTGACTAAGCAGTAGAAAATGAATGAGTTCATTTACAAAAAAAATAATTTAGGCCCAAGTACTGAGCCTTGGGGTACTCCCCAGATGATGTCGAACATATCTGATTTTATATTATTTATCTGTACATATTGTTTTCTGTTTTCCAAGTAGCTTTTGATCCACTGATTGGCCATCCCTTAAAATTAAATCTATACAGTTTCTGAAGTAGTCTTTTATGATTTATTGTATCAAAGGCCTTTTTTAAGTCAGTGAAAATATTTACTAAATATTGTTTATCCTTTTCTGTTGCTATTTTTTCTGTCAATTCTATGGTTGCCATTGCTGTAGTGTTCTTTGTCCTAAACCCATATTGAATATTTAATATTAAATATTTAATATGTTTTGTTTTTTCAATAAATTTATCCAACCTTTATACAAATACCTTCTCCAATATTTTTGTAGAAGGCTGTGAAAGCAATTAGACTGGGTCTGTAGTTTAAAAGTTCATGCTTTATTTTTGTAAAGAGGTACAACTTTTTGCTATTTTAATGTTTTCTGGGAAAATGTTTGCTGTTAATGAGAGATTACAAATATAGGTGAATGGTTCAATGACATATTTGATAATTATATATATATATATATATATATATATATATATATATATATATATATATATATATATTTATCATTGAGACATGATACTTTTTACAAGTATCATGTCTAGATCTTCACAGTCAGTTGATCTTTCAACAATTTTAATATATTTTTTTTCTACAGTGTCAAGTAGCATAAACTGCATCCCACTTCTGTTTTTTGAGATCTTAGTTAAGGACTTTTATTGACCTTTTTCTGCTTAACTTTACAGCAGTATTGTGCTTTATCTTGTGATTATATCTAAATACAGTAAATATAGGTAAATGGTTGCTTATAACCATCAAAATTCCACTCATTACAATTTCCTTATTTATATTTGTAAAAATGTTGTCTATTTTAGTAGCAGTTGGAATGTTATAAATTTGAATTTATGTATAGAGCAATGCCTCCTTTGCTCTGTTTACAGAATAAAGCTTATATCCATCCATTTGAACTTTGTCTATGATGTCATCCCTAAACCATGTTTCTGTGACTGCAATTATACTAAATTGTGTTTAAAATGTTTAAGTGAATGATTGATAAAGTGTCTACTTCAAATGTTTTATTAAATGCTTCCACATTGTAATATTCAGTCATTATTTACAGTGAATATGTGCTCATCTATTTTTGAATCTGTCATATATCTTCCAATTCCATTATTACGTTTTTATCCAGTAACTGTCAGTGTTTGTGATGTGCCTTTTTAGTTTTTTTGACTGTCTCAGAAGCTCGTTTTAATTTTTACTGTTCGATGCTTAGTCTCTAGTCCAGATATGAACACATCATCGTTTCTTGAGTATTGTGCTAGATTCTCCACACATTGCTCAAGCAGAAATATTTTATTGTCTTTTTCTTTAATAAGAGCTTTGAGCTCCTTTATTTCTTCCATCAGGTGTTTAAGGTCAGACATGCTGTTTGATATAAAACCAAACCAAATGTTTTCTTTTATGTCCTACATCTACAGGTTTATCATATTTTGCAGTCTTTCTTGAAAGGTACCATTTTGTCTTGTTTCAGTCGCTGCGGTCTGGTACGTGTTCCCTAGTTGGTGCATCCGTGTTAGCCGCTCACTCCAACCAAGCCACAGTGTGTTGGCGAAGGGAGAATAGAGACAGAGGCAGTGCTGAAGTACAAACACAAAGGTTTGCATGCATCTCACTTACACCAAAAAAAAAAACAATCAAGAGCTATTCTGGCAGCTCTATCCTGTGTAGCACTGGACCAAAGGACAGAGCAGTACTCCAGATGTGATAAGACTAAAGACTGAACAACTATCCTCATGACTGAAGGTGGGCAATATGCCGAACTTCCAGCCTGGATACAATGTGGTCTATCTGATCAGCCCAGGAGAGCACACTGTTCAACTCCACACTCAGTGTTTAGTTTTAGTCACCTGCTAAAGTTGACTTAATAATCAAATAAGGTCTCAAGATTTAGCTAAGTTTAGAGACAAAAACATTACATTTACTTTCAGAAATATTTAGAGTTAACATTCCACAATATTCCATATTTAGAGCTAAGTTCCACCTAATTGGTAATAGTGTTAAGTTGATTTTGTAGGTTTTGGTTTATATCAGTTACTGTTGGTGTTCATTTGCATAACATTTACAAACAATGAAAATTAAAGTGGACCCATACAACTGCCCTGTGGGATACCACATGATAACGGTTTACTATCAAAATATACCAATAAAAAATACTGTTCTGCCAAACAAATAACTACTTATTAATGAGAGGGACAGACATGAGAACCTATAACATTTAAGCTTGTTCAAAAGGATATTACATCAAATGTGGCTGGGAAGTCTAAAAGCACAGCACCATGTTTTTTTTTATCCATAAATGATAACCACTGGTCAACTATGTGCACCAAGACTGTGTAAGTACAGTGGCCTGGCCTATAAGCATGCGGCAAACTTGGGAGGAGTCCATTTGTTATAAAATACTGTGACATTTGACAAAAAAAATGTAAATGTACTTCGTCACTGTATTTAAGTATGTATTTGGCTACTTTGTACTTGTACTGAGTATCAAAATATAAGCAACTTTTACTTTCTACTCAACTACATTTTTGACAGAATATTTGTACTCTTTACTCCACTACATTTGAACTGACACTTACCGTTACTCCCTAGTATACATTGTGTTTGTGCACATCAAGTCAACTTTGTCTGCCGTGGCTTATTTCTTGGGTGTAAGAGGTGACATCGCCATCTGCAGTTTATTGAAGGTATCGGAATGCGATTGGCCTATATGCGTTACTCCATTGTAAATGTGAATTTGCAGCCTGCCGAACGTTAGGCGTTTCACATAAATTATCGATGGCTGCAGCCGCTGATGAAGCCGAAGCCAGCATTTCATGCAGTGCCAGCACTGATGACAACCATCACTGGCCTTAATTGAAACTGTTTTACTGAAGCCTTTTTTGAGCACTTGAGTTTGGACAGACTTGTTTAACTTGTGTTTTTGTTCTTCCATGTTGAAATATTGAGGTGTTCTTTTCTATATTAGGAAGTAAAACCTCATAAATAAACGTTCTTGTTTTTCACTGAACTACAATATCTCTTTGTGTTAAAGACTAGTGCATCTTTGAGCCAACATTCAGTATGAGTAAAATACTTAACATTTAAAATGGAATACTTTAAGATTTTTACTCAAGTCACATTTAAATTGGTGAATTGTAACTTGTAGTGGAGTCATTTTTACAGTAAGGTATCTGTACTTTTACTCAAGTATGGCTTTCAGGTACTCTTTACACCTCTGCAGTAAACCCAGATCTCTCATCCTTCAGAAAAAGTACTGTTTTAGATTGCTTCCAGTGCTCAGGAAACACTCCACTAAGCAAAGCTCTGTGAAATATGTGACAAATGGGTTTACACAGAATCTTTGCAACAATGTTGAAAAATTTGCCTTTAAAGTGATAAATTCCTGGAATTTTGTCATCAGGAAGAGAGAGTAACGTTTTCTCAACAATGTCCTCCTGCACAGTATCAAATACCAAAGGACAAGTTTTATTCCTCATAATAGTTTTAACATTTTTACAAGGTGAGTCAATGTCATTTAATTCCATGTGAGATCTTAAAATTTCAACTTTACTGATAAACAAGCAGTTTGGATGATTGGCTATATGTTTCACTGATTCTCTCCCACTCCTGCTGTTTCCATAAACATATTAGTATACTTCAATTTTGTACCTTCCACAATTGTTCGCTGTCATAAATGGTCTTTTTGTTTCTCAACTTGCAATAATGTATTCTATCCATTCAGATTTAGATTTTGATTCATTTTGTTTCATTAGAGACATTAACTTTACCTAATTTAAATATGGAGCATAATTATTTTTTACCTGAAGTAGTATACTGGACCAAGTCCTCCATACAACGCATCCTTCTCCTCACAAATCACAGACCAATTAAAACATCTCATTATCTAATCAACTAATAAAAACATCTCTGACACACACTGCTCGGAGAAACATTGATTTATAATTAAAGTCTATGTCTACCCCACTTTTAGCCTTATTAGAGTGCTTTATTTCTATTGCTTATTTTGAACCAACATTAACAAGGAAGTTATTAAATTCATTGGCAATCTATTGTACATTATCTATTGAATTGTCATTTTTACCAATATATGTTAGTAATTTTTCAGAGTTATGCTTGTAAATAAATTTTCTGATCACTTTCCAAGTGTCTTTAATATTATATTATTATTTATGCTTTTGCAACAATAAACTATGTGTTATAGTGTTATGTTTTTCCTCTTGCATAATATAATAGTTTATATTTTTCTATATAATTATCCAGTTCTTTATTCCAACGTTATCAAGTCTCTGAAATAACCACAACACAAAACTTTAGCTTTCTTTTTAGTAGGTAGTTTTTGATTTTATCAAAGTTGTTGTGAGACTCCTGTTGTTGTAGTGTGTTGGAAAAATCTTCAATTAATGCTTCAATGTCATCTTCAGAGTAATAGTTACATTTTAAATTAAAGTTCACACCGAGATATCCATCAGGATCAATGTCTCTTTCTGTCTCAAAAGTCATAATTATGTTATTTAAAAACATCATTGGTTAAATATTATGCTTAAAGTCTTTATGATCTCTATTTTTCTTTCTGTATTATTTCTTACTCAGAATTTAAAAGCATTTCTGTCAACATGTCCTTTTCTCAGAGTCAAGCTGTGCATACTTCATTTGTTTGGATCCAAGTCTGTGATTTCTATTATTATAATTCTGCCTCGTTCTGACAATTCATTTAATTTGGTCTTGAATAATTCCTTTTCCATGTATCCCAGATTCACTGTAGTTTCTTTAAGCTTGTTGTGTAATCTCTGCATATTTACTAGTCAGGTGTTCGTTCACATTGTGAACTTAAATTTCTTAAGTTTTTTTGTTGTTTTTAGCAGAAAAACTTTTGTTTTGGCTTATTGTTTTTATTAGGGAATGGTGTACATTTACATTTAGTCATTTAGCAGACACTTTTATTCAAAGCGACTTACAAGTGAGGAAAACAATGGAAGCAATTTTAACAACACAAGGTAACATAAGTGCACAAAAAACTAGTCAGAACCCAGCACAATATACAAAGCTAAGAATAGGAGAGAATAATAATAATAATATATATATATATATATATATATATATATATATATATATATATATATATATTTTATTTATTTATTTTTTCAAAGAAAAGGAATAGAGAGAAAGGAAGTAAAATTCAGTGTTTTTTTTTTTTAAATGGCTACAGAATCTGCTGATCTGTATTTATGTGTCTGCTATCTAGAAGGATGTCTTTGATGTTATGTTAAAGAAGTTGATAACTTGTTCCAATGTGTCATTTACCCATGGTGGTTAAGTGAACATAGCTTTCACTTCCAGTTTTTAACAGAACTGCTGGACAAAATACAGTTATTTATTCAGGGATGAATTAAAGATAAATAATAAATAAAAATATAAAAAGTGGAAAAATTGCAAAAAAGAACAATGTTGAAATATTTCATGACCCAGTCCGAAGGCCTCTGCTGAAGGTGGGTTACACTGCTCATAATCGTTCTTGTTACTGATATTTTTATTGTGAGTTTAATAAAAATAAAATGTAATGTTTTTGTTGTCCGGACCTCTGGAAAAATAGCTAATAAGAAAAGAAAAATATTTACGTCCACCTAAACCTCAAATGAATGTCAGAAACCTGCTTCTGGAGATTTTAAATAAATACAATTAATTCAATTAAAAATTAAAAGAGCACATTTTGTGTCAGTTCATTTTTATATCATCTGTTCCAACCCCACTTTCTTTTAAAATAGTGTTTTCTATCACTCCAGGTCCCCCTCGAACGGCACCACAATGTCCCACCACTGCCAGGCACTCCACCTCTCCTGAGGGAACACAGGTAAAACCAGATTAAACCTGGTCTAAATTTGGTCTAAACCTGATAGAAATCTAGTCTAACTTTAGTCTAAACCTGGTCTAAGCCGGGTCTAACTTTAGTCTAAACCTGGTCTAAACCTGGACTAAACCTGGTCTAAGTCAGTATTATATCAGATCAGCTTCATTTTTAAATAAATCCAGTGACCTTTCACAGTTTAACCTTTATTTCTGACACAGTTGATTTTTATAAAAACGACTGAACAGAAAATTGAAGTTGAAAATTGAAATGAAGTCAAACATCTGCACCAACTAATGAGCCAATCAGAAAAAGTTAAGAGCTGCAGGTCATTGAACATTGAAGGTCATTATTTACTTTATTCTATCAAATAAAACCTGAAGTAGAAAATAACCATTTTCAGACAGACCCTCACTTGGACACACTTTCATATCTTTGGTTTCAGCTTCACCAGCTTTTCCAACAAAGAAATAGGGGAAGATCTTCTCAGTGAAAGTGTCTTTGTGAGAGCAGATAACAGTCATAAGATTCGAGCCTGTCGTAGTCCAGCTGCACCTGGATCTTCTCAGGACAGTCTTCCAGTTTCAGTTTTTTATCAACAATATCTAAGTATTCTCCACTGCTATGCCATAAACACTAGTATCCATTTCCTGGTGAAGCAGCACACGTCTCCTCCCTCTCGACTGACTTTTTAACTAATCCAATGCTCCAGGCAGAATGGTCCCCCACCTCCACATCCCACTGGTGTCTCCCTGAGCTGAAGCCTTCAGAGCCCAGGACATCATCTACTGTCTCTCTGCAGCTGCTGCTCCACAGCATGGATGCTCTGGGACAGAGAGGACAGCTGCTCCCAGATGCTCTCCAGCTTTGGGTTCAGGCTAGGGGCCTGGCGACGGCTCTGTCAGATGAGACCCCTGTTCCTCCCTGAGGAACTCAGGGCTCGGATCAGTCACTCTCAGCACACGCCCTGTTTCTGTGAGTGTCGGAGCATTTCCTCATAGCTTCTCTCTGCCTCTTTGACCTGCTTTCTCTTTTTTGTGAGAGACTGGAGGTCTGATCGGAGCTGCTCCTTCAGCTCACTCACTGCTGTCTCCACAGGAACCACTGTGTGCTGTTTGTGCAGAGAGGACTCACAGACGTTCCATGGCGCTCGGGCATTGTCTTTACAGAGCAGTGATGGCGCCTCTGAGTGTTTGCTGCAGAGCTTTTCTCCTGTTTGTGCCTCTGATCCAGCTTTTTGTTTCTCAGTAAAAAACACAGCCAATTCTCTCAGAGCAAAGTTTAGTGGTAGATGTTCTTTATATGTCCTTCTACAAACGGGGCAGTTCCTGGTGCTGCTCTGGTCCCAGTAGTTCTAGAGGCAGCTGGAGCATAAGCTTTGGCCACAGCCCAGAGTCACAGGCTCTCTGAACATCTCCAAACACACAGGACAATTCAGGGGACTGTCCAACAGAGCCTCAGCCATCGTAATCACAATTGAACAAAACTCACCAAATTTCTCAGTGAAGAGCTGCTGCTGTAAGTTTAAGAGACAGATGTCTGTAAAGTCAACACAGCTGTGTGTCAAATTATCAAATATTTTTTGAGTGACCTTTGATCTACATTTGATTGAAATCAACTTTTATACATGACATAAACTTGATAATGAGCTATAGGTTTAATCATTAAGACCTGAACCATCTTTGATCAATGATTATGAGAGAGCCTTACAGCAGTCAACATACCTTTTGGTATGTCATCTTATCCGGTGAGCATGGAAGGGGACTTGTGTTAGATACTTCACAAGTGCATAATGTGTAAATTATAGTCACCATAATGTACTTTGATTTGGTTAATAACACAACATTCTAAACTCTGTTAAGTATATTTTTGGCTCGCCAGCATTTCTGACTGACCCAAGTAGGGGATGCTGTGCCTGAAGCAGTTCTGAGGGCTTCATTGCCTCTTTGGAGCAGCTCATCACTAAACAGAGAAGGCTTGGTCTTGTTTATCACCAGGTAGGACTGAGGGTATTTTCTTTTAAATGCAGTTTTCCTTTATTGGCCTCCTGTCTTCTGCCCCTTATCATTAGGCCTTTCGGGGTGACTGGAACC
This sequence comes from Neodontobutis hainanensis, assembly GCA_024349245.1. Taxonomy (NCBI): domain Eukaryota; kingdom Metazoa; phylum Chordata; class Actinopteri; order Gobiiformes; family Odontobutidae; genus Neodontobutis; species Neodontobutis hainanensis. Next base: position 1,725,697 of record JALDNG010000144.1, on the reverse strand, counting down.
TATCCTAGCAGCTTTGGGCCAGTTAGTTGCGGGGGGTGACATTTAGAGACAACCATTCCCTCTCACATTCATACACTCTCACATTCATTCACTCTCACATACATTCACTCTCACATTCATTCACTCTCACATTCATTCACTCTCACATTCATTCACTCTCACATACATTCACTCTCACATACATTCACTCTCACATACATTCACTCTCACATACATTCACTCTCACATACATTCACTCTCACATTCATTCACTCTCACATTCATTCACTCTCACATTCATTCACTCTCACATACATTCACTCTCACATACATTCACTCTCACATTCATTCACTCTCACATTCATTCACTCTCACATTCATTCACTCTCACATACATTCACTCTCACATTCATTCACTCTCACATACATTCACTCTCACATTCATTCACTCTCACATTCATTCACTCTCACATACATTCACTCTCACATACATTCACTCTCACATTCATTCACTCTCACATACATTCACTCTCACATAAATTCACTCTCACATTCATTCACTCTCACATACATTCACTCTCACATTCATTCACTCTCACATAAATTCACTCTCACATTCATTCACTCTCACATTCATTCACTCTCACATTCATACACTCTCACATTCATTCACTCTCACATTCATTCACTCTCACATACATTCACTCTCACATAAATTCACTCTCACATTCATTCACTCTCACATACATTCACTCTCACATACATTCACTCTCACATACATTCACTCTCACATTCATTCACTCTCACATTCATACACTCTCACATACATTCACTCTCACAAACATTCACTCTCACATACATTCACTCTCACATTCATTCACTCTCACATACATTCACTCTCACATTCATTCACTCTCACATACATTCACTCTCACATTCATACACTCTCACATACATTCACTCTCACATACATTCACTCTCACATACATTCACTCTCACATACATTCACTCTCACATTCATTCACTCTCACATTCATTCACTCTCACATACATTCACTCTCACATACATTCACTCTCACATACATTCACTCTCACATTCATACACTCTCACATACATTCACTCTCACATTCATACACTCTCACATACATTCACTCTCACATACATTCACTCTCACATACATTCACTCTCACATACATTCACTCTCACATTCATTCACTCTCACATTCATACACTATCACATACATTCCCTCTCACATTCATTCACTCTCACATACATTCACTCTCACATTCATTCACTCTCACATTCATTCACTCTCACATTCATTCACTCTCACATTCATTCACTCTCACATACATTCACTCTCACATTCATTCACTCTCACATACATTCACTCTCACATAAATTCACTCTCACATTCATTCACTCTCACATACATTCACTCTCACATTCATTCACTCTCACATAAATTCACTCTCACATTCATTCACTCTCACATTCATACACTCTCACATTCATTCACTCTCACATACATTCACTCTCACATAAATTCACTCTCACATTCATTCACTCTCACATACATTCACTCTCACATTCATTCACTCTCACATACATTCACTCTCACATTCATTCACTCTCACATTCATTCACTCTCACATTCATTCACTCTCACATTCATTCACTCTCACATACATTCACTCTCACATACATTCACTCTCACATTCATTCACTCTCACATACATTCACTCTCACATTCATTCACTCTCACATACATTCACTCTCACATTCATACACTCTCACATACATTCACTCTCACATACATTCACTCTCACATACATTCACTCTCACATACATTCACTCTCACATACATTCACTCTCACATTCATACACTCTCACATTCATACACTCTCACATACATTCACTCTCACATTCATTCACTCTCACATTCATTCACTCTCACATTCATTCACTCTCACATACATTCACTCTCACATACATTCACTCTCACATTCATTCACTCTCACATACATTCACTCTCACATTCATTCACTCTCACATACATTCACTCTCACATTCATACACTCTCACATACATTCACTCTCACATACATTCACTCTCACATTCATTCACTCTCACATTCATTCACTCTCACATTCATTCACTCTCACATTCATTCACTCTCACATACATTCACTCTCACATACATTCACTCTCACATACATTCACTCTCACATACATTCACTCTCACATTCATTCACTCTCACATACATTCACTCTCACATTCATACACTCTCACATACATTCACTCTCACATACATTCACTCTCACATACATTCACTCTCACATACATTCACTCTCACATTCATTCACTCTCACATTCATACACTCTCACATACATTCACTCTCACATACATTCACTCTCACATTCATTCACTTCACATTCATTCACTCTCACATACATTCACTCTCACATTCATACACTCTCACATACATTCACTCTCACATACATTCACTCTCACATACATTCACTCTCACATTCATTCACTCTCACATTCATTCACTCTCACATACATTCACTCTCACATACATTCACTCTCACATACATTCACTCTCACATTCATTCACTCTCACATTCATACACTCTCACATACATTCACTCTCACATACATTCACTCTCACATACATTCACTCTCACATTCATTCACTCTCACATTCATTCACTCTCACATTCATTCACTCTCACATACATTCACTCTCACATACATTCACTCTCACATTCATTCACTCTCACATTCATTCACTCTCACATTCATTCACTCTCACATTCATTCACTCTCACATACATTCACTCTCACATTCATTCACTCTCACATTCATACACTCTCACATACATTCACTCTCACATTCATTCACTCTCACATACATTCACTCTCACATTCATTCACTTCACATTCATTCACTCTCACATACATTCACTCTCACATTCATACACTCTCACATACATTCACTCTCACATACATTCACTCTCACATACATTCACTCTCACATTCATTCACTCTCACATTCATACACTCTCACATACATTCACTCTCACATACATTCACTCTCACATACATTCACTCTCACATACATTCACTCTCACATTCATTCACTCTCACATTCATTCACTCTCACATTCATTCACTCTCACATTCATTCACTCTCACATTCATTCACTCTCACATTCATTCACTCTCACATACATTCACTCTCACATACATTCACTCTCACATACATTCACTCTCACATAAATTCACTCTCACATACATTCACTCTCACATTCATTCACTCTCACATAAATTCACTCTCACATACATTCACTCTCACATTCATTCACTCTCACATTCATTCACTCTCACATTCATTCACTCTCACATTTATACACTCTCACATACATTCCCTCTCACATTCATTCACTCTCACATAAATTCACTCTCACATACATTCACTCTCACATTCATTCACTCTCACATTCATTCACTTCACATTCATTCACTTCACATTCATTCACTCTCACATACATTCACTCTCACATACATTCACTCTCACATACATTCACTTCACATTCATTCACTCTCACATTCATTCACTCTCACATTCATTCACTCTCACATACATTCACTCTCACATTCATTCACTAGGGACACTTTAGAGTTGCCAATTAACTTGTACATGCATGTGTTTGGACGGTGGGAGGAAGCCAGAGAGAACCTAGGCTGTAAGGCAGGAGTGCTAACCACCCTGCCACCTGCACCCAGTAAATAAGAAAATAAACTCAATACATTCAACAAGCATCATTAATCACTTCTATTAATGCTTTGAGTTTGATATAATTTTATTATTTGCTCCAGCACATATACATTGTTGATTTGGAGTTGTGTACTGTTGGAGTCATCATATTTTAATAAAACAAAACAAAACAAAAAAAAAGATAAATGTTTTTATATATTTAAAATTACATACATATACCAATATACAACTGGCCATATTTAATAATTCTTTATTCTACATATATATACTTTGGAACATTCTGTACAATCAGGTAAGTCCCCAAGTCCTTCTATTTTCAAAAGAGTCATAGTTGATACATTCATACATACATTTTTTTGAAAATTCCTTCCAAAAACATAACTGTGAACTTAAGTAAGATTTGTTAGACTTGATATTGTGCTTATGTCTATTGTCTTTTCACTACCTATCATTCAAACCCATACAACGCAGGCCGGAGACATACTGTTTGAGTTTTTGTGCACAAGCTTGTAAACGTCATAGGTATCATGGGTTTGATGTCTCCATGGTGCAGGGCTGCAAAACCTAATGGAACTCCTGTGTGAGACTGGGTTGACCAAATGAAACAACATCACAGCACGTTCAAAAGAGAAGTAAGATAATGTGCATAATGTGCTACACAGCGATAAAAGCTTGTTTATATTCTACGTTAGATACACATTTGTATATGGATGGAGCCTTCTGTCTGTACTGTGTTTATTTGGTTTTCCCAAAGCTTACAAATATGGACCAATGGATCAGTACCTGTGGTGGCCTGTAGAGGACCCTGATAAGCTCTACTCAAAAGTTGAGGCGGTAGTCAATAGCAGGACTGTTTGATGAACGTCTGTCTGCGTTGGTCAGAAGTGTACGACATGACTTCACCAGCAGCAAAATGTTTAAAGTCTGCACAAACTTTTAAAAGTGTTAAAAAATTTTTCTCATTTTCTCGTGACGTGACACATTCTAGGCACCAACGCTGTTCTCACCTCTTTCTTAACAATATATACTTTATTCAATTCAAGAAAAAGTTTCAACAAAAGTATGAAGGCAAAGAGTTCACCTTCAAACCTAAGTCCATGTCTTTGTTAAAAAAAAGAATGTCCTTTAGACTAAGAACCTCCACAGACACATACAGTTCTGCTCATAAGTTTACATACCCTGGCAGAATTTGTGATTTTTGTGCCATATTTCCAAGAATATGAATGATAACACAAACTTTTCTTTCACTCAAAGTATTTCACTTAAAGTATAGTCAAACAGTTGTGTTTACTCCTTTTAAATCATAATGACAAAAGAAACTACCCAAATGACCCTGATTATAAGTTTACATACCCTGGTGATTTTGTTCTGATAACAACAAGTGACACAAACGGGTTTGAATGGCTACTAAAGGAAACCATCCTCACCTGTGATCTGTTTGTGTAATCAGTGTCTGTGTAAAAGGTCTGTGAGTTTCTGGACTCCTGACAGATCCTTGCATCGTTCATCCAGTGCTGCACTGACATTTCCGTATTCTGAGTCATGAGAAAAGCAGAAGTATTGTCAAAGGATCTACGGAAAAAGGTAATTGAACTGTATAAAACAGGAAAGGGATATAAAAAGATATCCAAGTAATTGAGAATGCCCATCAGCAGTTTTCAAAATGAGGGATTCTAATGAAACAATACCAAGGTCAGGTAGACCAACAAAAATTTCAGCCAGAACTGCCAGGAAAATTATTTGGGATACAAAGAAAAACCCACAAATAACTTTAGCTGAAATACCGGACTCCCTGATATAAAGTGGTGTGGCTGTTTCCAGATGCACAATAAGGAGGCACTTGAAGAAAAATGGTCTGCATGGTCGAGAAAGCCATTAATACGCAAATGGCTCAAAGCATTCCATTTACAATACTCACTCAAAACTTCTGGAACAAAGTCATTTGGAGTGATGAGACCAAAATTAAACTTTTTGGCTACAACCATAAACATTACATTTAGATAGAAGTCAACAAGGCCTATGATAACAGGTATACCATCCCTACTGTGAAACATTCAGTAGATCGCTGATGTTTTGGGTGTGTGAGCTACAAAGGCACAGGAAACTTGGTCAAAATTGGTGGCAAGATGAATGCAGCATGTTATCAGAAAATACTGGAGGAAAATTTGTACTTATCAGCCCCGGAAGCTGTGAATGGGACGTACTTGGACGTTCCAACATGGCAATGATCCAAAACACAAGGCCAAGTCGACCTGTCATTGGCTACAGCAGAATAAAGTGAAGGTTCTGGACTGGCCTCAGTCTCCTGACCTCAATATCATTGAGCCACTCTGGAGAGATCTCAAACGTGCAGTTCATGCAAGACAGCCCAAGAATTTAAAGGAACTGGGAATCTTTTTTTCCAAAAAGAATGGGCAATTTTTCCATCTGTGAAATAAAAAAGCCTCATCCACAACTACCACAAAAGACTTCAAGCTGTCATTGATGTTAAAGGTGGCAATACATAGAGTAGTTTCTGTTGTCATTATGATAAAAAAACACAATTAAGTAAACACAATTGTTTGACAATAAATGACTTCACCCAACCACTAACTGTGAGGGAAAGAAAGTTTTTTTTCTGAAAAATTGCCAAAAGTATCACAAATTTCAGTGAGGGTATTACAAATGGATCTGCTTTAACTGACCTGGCAGCAATCCAATTCTGTACCCAAAAGATGTAAACATAAACGACCATATGAGTCCACCTTGCAAAGAAAGAAAGGTAAATTATGCAGATCATATGTTAAATGAACAAACTAAGGTCACTTTAACAAAGGCTAGATCCGCGTTGGTGTGTGCTTTTAATACAACACTACAGTTGACGTGGAAACCAACACATATAGGCCTCTTCTACTTCAGATACTAAGCACAGACTGAACACTTTGGGGCTGTTTAACCCAAGACTCATGGAGTTTAAGGCAACTGACCTGGGTCAACTCAAATACACTTCATGACAGTGCAGGTCTGTGGCTTTCCTGCATAAACCTGAACTTATCTGATGATGAGATGTGGCTTCGTTCTGGGGAGAAATTACTGTTAGAAAATAAAAGCCCTGTTTCTGACAATGCATTGTATCATATTTCCTCAGAATCCATCAACAAAACATCAACAATCCAATTTGTGGTTTCCAGTTTTAAGTGCATGCGACGTCCGGGTATAGTCAGTCACCTTCTCGTGAAGAGTGAGTTTCATTTAGGCTCCTGTACAAAGTTGTATAAGCTGCACAACACACTGTATATAGGCAGTAATGTGATATATGTGTTTTACATTGAGTTTTAGTGGAGTTCTTTACATATATTTATAGAACTAGATAATCTGTGGTCAGTTCTGAGTTCGGGGCGCTCAGTCAGCGTAGATGATGAATCCAGAAAAAGTGCTGTACTTATTGTTGTTGCCTCCATGAGCTTTGCCTCCGTCCAGTTTAATGTAGACCTCGTCTCCTGGCTCCAGGTGCAGCACGGCACTGTTACTGGCGTAGTCATAGTTCTGGTCCGCATCCTGAGCAATAGCACTGGCCCGCACCTGCAGACACACATTCACACAGTGTCAATCAGACTTCAGATGATAGACAAAGGCTAATTTACAAAAAAGTGGCATGAGACAATTAGGACCAGAGGCCTCATTTATAAAAGAATCAAATTTAGTGCGTATGCCTAAAAGCCTAAATGTGCACATGTCATGAAATACCCAGAATTATAAAACCACATGCAGCAAAACAACTATTAGAAAGCCCACGTGGAATAATAATGTGTGCATTTCACACACCTTAATTCAACCAAAAATGTAACTTCTGATTGAGTTTAGCCTTAACATGAGCAGCTCATAAATGGGTTTTACAGAAAACTTGGAAGTGACCGTGAGACACAAGCCAGTCCACGCAGCATTACGTATCTGTGTGGATGTTTATTACAAAGCGATTGCAGCTCTTCATGCAAAATAACCATTTAAAAATGAAACAGATACTTTATTTAATGTACCGGTAGATATCAGCTGTTTTTGTGACTTATAATCAGTCAAAGATTATTGATGAGAGAGAGATGAGAGTTGTTAAACACATGAATATTCTATATGCTGTATGATATAGAACCTCTGGGAGGGAGGAGTAAGGTTGTGGTGGAGTGTTGACAAGGCAAGGGGTAAGTGTGAGTGGTATGTAAGGAAAGCAGAGTCTAATTCAACTGCAATTTGACAAAACGCTTTAAAAAACAAAACAACTCTGTATGGACAGTTTGTAGGAGTTTGTCAAGATTGTGTCCAAAGTTATATTATAAGCCCAGCGACGCTATAAACCACTTTTATTTCACACAATACTGTTTGATTAAATGGTTTGGCCTGGAGTAAATATGTATTTCAAGAGAAATAAAGTGAAATGGAACAATATCAATCACTTGTCAAACCTGCTTCAGTTCACCTCCTCGCTGTCGGGGGTCAGCCTGGGTACCAGACTATTTCTCAGTTTATTCTACACAGAGAACTTGTCTGGTAATGCAATTGCAGCAGCCTCCATTAGAGACAGAATGGGGGAAAGTATTTTTAATAAATTAATTGGTAAATTTCTTACCAAAAAAAGCAAGATTTCTGTCTTTTAAAAACCTGTAACTTCTTCTTTAAGAGGCTCCTCTGTCCTCTACTCGTTACCTGTATTATAGGCACCTCTTTGAAATTGTTATCAGTATTAAAGACACCTGTCCACAACCTCAAACAGTCAGACTCCAAACTCAACTATGACCAAGACCAAAGAGCTGTCAAAGGACACCAGAAAGGTAAGCAGCTTGGTGTGAAGAAATCAACTGTGGGAGCAATTATTAGAAAATGGAAGCCATAGAAGACCACTGATAATCTCTCTTGATCTGGGACTCCACGCAAAATCTCACCCTGTGGGGTCAAAATAATCACAAGTATGGTAAGCAAAAAGCCCAGAAGCACAGGGGGGACCTAGTGAATGACCTGCAGAAAGCCTACCATCAGTAACACACTACGCTGCCAGGGACTCAAATCTTACAGTGACAGACGTGTCCCCCTACTTAAGCCAGTACATGTCCGGGTCCATCGGAAATTTGCTAGTGAGCCTTTGGATGATCCAGAAGAGGATTGGGAGACATATGGTCAGATGAAACCAAAATAGAACTTTTTAGTAAAAACTCAACTTGTCTTGTTTGGAGGAGAAAGAATGCTGTTGCAGCCAAAGAACACCATACCTACAGTGAAGCATGGGGGTGGAAACATTATGCTTTGGGACTGTTTTTCTGCAAAGGGACCAGGGCGACTGATCTGTGTAAAAAAATGAAAAATAATAAATGTATTGTGAGATTTTGAGTAAAAACCTCCTTCCATCAGCAAGGGCATTGAAGATGAAATATGGCTGGGTCTCTTATCATGACAATGATCCCAAACACACCGCCCGGGCAACGAAGGAGTGGCTTTGTAAGAAGCATCCAGATCTCAAGCCCATAGAAAATCTTTGGAGGGAGTTGAAAATCCGTATTGCCTAGCAACAGCCCCAAAACATTACTGCTCTAGAGGAGATCTACAAACTACCAGCAACAGTTAAAAACTTGTGAAGACATAAAGAAAACGTTGGACCTCTGTCATTACCAACAAAGGGTATATAACAAAGTTTTGAGATGAACTTTTGTTATTGACCAAATACTTATTTCTACCACTAATATATATATATATATATATATATATATATATATATATATATATATATATATATATATATATATATATATATATAGTTTAATTAAGTATAAAACTTTTTGGGAGTACAGCAAAAAAGCCCTTTTTCTGAAGAAAAGTTATTAGAGCTTCCAGTTGTTGCGGTTTTAAAGACATGTCCAGGTCACTTAAAAGAGATGAGAGTGCTACAGCAAACCTTTCCTCTGTTGCAGCCGCCATCTTCTTTGTTTTGGAATAGCTCTGCAGTGCAGAGAGCGCGACATTGCCCATCCCAAGGCTGTGATTGGTCTGGCTCTGCTTCACCCAAGAGAAAAGACGAGCTTACGGCGCATGCCCATACCCACTTTCTTTCACTCAGAAAGGAAGTGGGTATGGCTACGCCAGGCTACTGGGGGGTGGCCTTAGTGCCAAGTCTCCAGAATGTGCTCCTTCAGATCTGTGAAGGTTCAGGTCATCGTGAAGAAATTGTTGAAGCACAGGCATCTGGACTCTTTCAATTCTGAGATCAACTGGTAAAAGAGCTGAGCTTTGTCGCTAAGACATGAGAGAGAATGCTCAGCTCTTTTACCATTTGATCACAGAATTGAAAAAGTTTTGGGGAATTAGAGACGAAACGTCTGAAAACCAAGTCCAAATGCCTTTGCTTCAACCTTTTCCTCCTTCAGACTTATTTTAGGTCCTACGCATAGTTTCACATCTAGTTGGACTAGTTTGAATGTGTTGACTTTTTTATTTATAGCTGAGTGACACTGCGTCCTCTCATACAGGATCAGGAGCATAGGAATGTTTAAACATGACCAAATATATGTTGTACAGTACAGTGGGCCAAACCAAGAAGCCAAGAATGACATTATGTCTCGGGACAAACTTGTATTCATTTACAGAAGCGGGACTTTGGACTTTACAAACTGTGGAACAGACTGCATGCACTTTTGAAGACAGTTGTAGAGATGTAAAGATGTTTGAGCTGCATTTCAGCATTAATTCAGGTACAGATTCTATAATTAATTGAAATAAATATAATTTTGAGGGTAAACTAAATCATTTTAATGTTACAATAAACCACACACCTCAGGATTAGCCAGCTGCAGTTATGTGCATTCAGACCAAACTCTTATCTTGCAACCAAACAACTAACAAATGATATTGTCTGAAGACATGAGCCTGAAAAATGTGGAGGAGATTGGCTGTAATTAAAAAAAATACCTTTCTGGAAACTGTACACACCATGCCAGCATCAGAAACAATAATTGAGTTAAACAGTTGTTAAGGAGCACTGGTAAACATGAACTGTGAGTAAATGAAATGCAGGAAAAGTTGTGTGGAGCACTAGTCATATACAACTGTCACAGCCTATAAAGGTTCAGAGCATTGTGCCAGAAACCAAACAAAGCACACACTGGGAAAATTACTGCAGTGAGACTTAAAGAAGTTGATGAAAGTATGTTTCTTTTGTAGCTGATAATGCTGTGAATATGGTTCTGTCTGGAAGTGCTTCATGAGTCAGATGCGCACTTGTCAAAGTGTTCGGCCACATCCTTTGATTTCTCTTGATACTGGACTTTGAGACTTTGATACTGGCAGCTTTGGCCAATCAGACCATTGCTCCTGAAAAAGTGATACCCTTATTGGTTGACACCGATGTCTACGAGGAAGTAATGGCTACTGATGAAACTGAGAAAGGGTATGTTCTTTTACTAACTTTGTTTGTTTCATTGCAAAAATGAAAAAAAAAATTATAAACATAAAAGAGACAAGCTAAGTAAAGTGAAATGTAGAAAAATTGTTGGGAATAAATTCACACAATGTTTAACGAGATAATAATAGGCTCCTCTAATGCTATTCTCAGAGACAGAATTTTACAGTCAGCTCTAAACTTCAGATTGATTTAATGCCTGAGTATTTTGTGGTGATGAATTGTTCCAGTTTTATATATGTAAAAAAAAAAGATATTAACTAACGCATATACTGTATATAAATAATTATGTATTAATACTAGTGATACTAATCACATTAGTTTCATTCACCAAGTCCATGGAACATAAATGACTGTTTGGACCATGCTGATGACCTGAAGGTTTCTGTGTTTTACATGTGATTTGTCGAGCGGTGCAGGTCTGCAGCTCTAACCCCAGATGCTGTCTGTGGAGTGTACTCTGCACCCATCCAGAATAAATTGACAGAAGAGGGATGTGCTTGGTGAAGCAGCACCGCACTGGGTTTGTCCAAGGATTAGATGTGCTGCTGACAGCCAGATCAGCAGAGAGCAGGACTCAGTGGAACATACATTCACTGTGTGGCTCCTGTGCCATTGTACGGTCAGGCTTTTAGTTTATAGCACAAAGAAAGGCTGGTGAAAATGTATTGGGTTTTTACCATCGTTAGATGTGACAACACTCTAAGCCAATGGTTAACCATGGAACATCACTAAGGGGCTCGAGTGTCTGGATTTTAGTCTTTGATTTAGCTGTGTCTGGAAACAACAAAGTAACACAATAAAAACTAAATAAATAAATTATAAATGGTGTGTATTTTTATAGTGCTTTTTTTGAGCGGAAATTGAACTGCTAAACCTCCGGTTATAGGATAACCATAAAAAAAAAAATACAATAAAATATAAAAACAATATCTACTAAAAAAATACCTAAAATATACACTGTGCAATTAAGAAATGCGCCTCTACATGTGTGTGATAAAATGTTCAAGAGGAGCACCCCCCATGTCAAGTTCTGAGGTGCAGAATGTGGAATGTACCAAGTTATGTCTGTTGGTTAGTTATGTCTATGTCAGTGTTTGGATTAGCATGAAGGACATGACATGACCTGAAGAGGACTATGAGCCAACAGTAATTAATAACAATCGGAAATAGAGACCGTTCTAGCTTAATATTTAATGCAAGTATAATAAGCCAGAGCCCTACGACACTGACACTGTTCAAAACCACAAACAGCTGTTGAGAATTCATGTTTTCTGATTGAATTTCCATTTTATGTTTTTCTTTTGGTTTTTGCTCGTGTAAGGATTACACAGCTGGACCTGTTGGCGTTCCCAATGCCAAGTTTATTGAACTTTACAAAGTGTAAAGTACATTACACTTTTCTTTTTCTGGATATTTTGGAGCCCATTTGATAATGAAAACCACACCATACTGACCCAACCTGAACCAAACTAAACTTTCTCAGGAGGAAAATCCTTTTCTTGACCCTCTGTGTACACAGGCCACAAAAAAAACAAACAGCTCCACCTGGAGTTTTGCCAGAGGATTCAGTGAAACACAAGATGAGGAAAAGTCCCTGTTATCCTCAACAGAAAGTTTGTTCATTTTTTTGCTGAGTAAGAGTATGTTTGGGAGGTATATCCCAGGCACAGCATACCTTACTCTTCTTTGGCATCTCACCTTCTTTACTAAGGTGCACTATAGTGAGCTCACTGGTGAAGGCTCCAGACACCCTCGAAACACATGTGTGCAGAGGGCTATAGGCTGCAGATGCTTTATACTGTCTCTGGGGGATGTCTGAGAATTGCCTCCAGACTCTCCCCTGACCTGCCCTCTTCATTACCAATAATACACTACTGATTGGTACTACCAGTACCAATAATGTCACTGTTGTTGTTGTCATTGTTGTTAGTGACACTCATATTCCAATAGAAATAAAGCCGGTTTAGGTTTAGCTCCAGGTAAGTTCCGGTTTAGTTTGAGCACACTCTGAGTTTTCTGTCTACAGACGGATGGTTGTGAGCAGGTTTCATTGCCATGGTAACTTTCACCACATGGCTACCCTGCTCTGGAGCAGGTTTAGGTTTGGTTTAATAATAATAAGAAGAATGGATTGGATTTATATTGCACTTTTCTCCCAAGGGACCATGGGACTCAGAGCACTTACAGGACATTCATTATTCATTCACTCCACAGTCACACACTGGTGGTGGTAAGCTACATCTGTAGCCACAGTTGCCCTCCGACCAACACCAAGTACATTCACTAAACATTCTTACACATTCATACAAGGCAAGGTGGGTTAAGTGTCTTGCCCAAAGACACAACAATAGTATGAACTGTGGGGAATCGAACCGCCATCCTTCCAGTTGAAGGACGACCGCTCTACCATTGAGCCACTGCCGTCCCGGTTTAGAGTCTGAAAAACTAAAGTGGACCAATCAGATGTGAGCAAAGTCACAAGAATCTGATGCTGCATCAAATTCAAACTTTTTGTTCTTGGCTTTCTTTCCTTTTGTTTCAGAGAATATACAGTAGGCTACTTTAATAAGATAAGAGTAACAAATAGTCATTGTCTTTTTATAGAATATACCTGGGGATTCACAGAAGAAAGTCCTTCTGCTTCGAACAATAATCTTAGCAGTGTAAGAATGTATCGACAGCTGTTGTATGTACTGTATATGTATGTAATTGAACAATATATTTTTTTATTCTGCCTTTACAGTTGCCAGCAAAGGAGCTGTATAGTTTCCATCCTCAAAGGCAAATAAGTCAAACACATGTTAATTTTTATAATGAGTATACAGAAAAAGATGTAAAATATGTAGTATTGATAGAAAGTAATTATAAGTGACATGGAGATGGACTTTAAACAACTTAAAATGTAAGAGAAAAAACAAGCCATTCAAAAGGCTTGAACTTGAAATATCGGAGCTTCAGCTTAAGGTAGGAACTGTATGTGAAGATTAATTTGTTACATGATTACTTTATTATATTAAGTGATCTTCATTATATAAAGTAATCAATAAACATCTATTTTTATTTTTATTTTAGGAAATTAAAGATATGGGGTGCACGTGGCAGAGTGGTTAGCACTCCTGCCTCACAGCAAAAAGGTTGTGAGTCCAAAACCCGGCCGACTCAAACATTCTTGGCCAACTCCGGTCTGTGAGGAGTCTGCATGTCCTCCACGGGTTCTCTCCGGGTACTCCAGCTTCCTCCCACTGTCTAAACACATATATGTATAAGGCAATTCTGTAGTGTCCCTAGTGAATGAATTGTTGTTTGTCACTGTCTGTCTCTATATGTCAGACCTGTGACTAACTGGCCACAGTCCAGGGTAAACCCCTCCTCAGGCCCAAAGCTGCTGGGATAGACTCCAGTCACCCGTGACCCCTAACGGGACTAACTGGTAGAAAATGAATGAATGAAATTAAGATATGAGAAATGTCTGTGGTCATTCATTGGGTTGGATTCCTCTAGCCCATCTTTATCAGAACATAGGGGGTGCCTCTCTCCTCTTAATGTTGCAGTGATGTGAAGGACAACATAAGCCACTGATATCACAGTTCCTCTGGACTGAACCTGGAGCCACGCAGACTTGTGGCCCGTGTTCTGCTGTGCGCAGGTTGAATCTTGTCTGTGGTCCAGGTTCAGGGTAGGGTGTCATCATATAGGGCAGACCAGGATACCTTCTGTATTCCAGCAAGTAACTATTGTAGTGTCCTGTAATGATTGAAGCATATAATACAAATCTAATAGAAAGACAAAAAAAATGGTGCAAAGTAAAACTTACCCTGTTGAAATGTGTGGCATAATAATGACTTCCTGAAAATTCTGGCATCATTTACAGACCCCAGCCATTTGGCTTTAACGCTGGTGATGAGGGGGTTTGCATCAGCAGCTAGTTAGTGGGAAGCAGTAATGACTTGGATGGTTTTAACATTGAAAGACTAGGGACAGGAAGTTTAGTTATTATCAATCACATTTGTGAAACCTGAAATTGAAAACCATGTTTACTATAAATTAACCATGGTTGTGTTGTAAAATACAGTTTAACCATAGTACTTCCAGTAAAACTGGTGTTAAAAAATGTGATCATTTTGAAAAAATATGGTTTCAGTAAAAAACATTCAAATATTTCTCCCAGGCCCAGGGTAGCTGTGTGGTGTAAGATTCTATAGCAAAGGAAACCACTCAAAACCAAACCACGTTCTGGAGATGAAACTCTCAGTATGCTCAAACTTAGGCACTGGCTACACGTACACAGGTATTTTTATAAATGCAGTTTAAAAAAGTATCTCCGTCCACACAACATGCATGTGCAGTGAGTCTGTTTTGGTTTGTCAGCGCTAAACTCTTCTGCAAGTATCAACAATACTAAGTCTGAAGCAAAAAGTGAATGATTTGTGTCACAGACGCTGAGGTGGAAGTGTTAAATTGTTTCTTTACAGTGAAAAGAGAAGAATAGATCCGTTACTGAAGGATTTTCAGCCGATGATGTGATGAGTTGTGCAGTAAACTAAGGGAGTGCTCCAGTCTAAAGTGATGCAACAATGCTGAGTTCACCTGTAATGTGTTCTGTAGTGATATATAGAGTCTAAAAGCTGCTGTGGTTGTTGTAGTTGTTACACACATGCTCAATACATACATCAACAAACATAACTTCAGCTCGGATACTTACATCTCCATTTTGTCTGTCTATACGTATCTTGAGTTTTGAAAAGTGTTCACTTTGTGAAGCATTTTTAAAAATTAAAATTTTGCGGCCTGAAAAATCAGTTTACGTGTGGACAAAAGGCACAAACACATAAAAAAAAGTATGCATTTCTAAAAATAGCCTGTGTACAAGTAGCCAGGGCCTAGACCTGAACTTACCTGGATCTAAACCTAAACATATGAAAAGTGCTATTATAGTAAGTAAGTTTGATTGATTGATTATATTCTTAAATATATCCTAATTTGCATACCTTTATAAAATCTGCAAATTGGAAAGAACCAGGTTTAAAATTAATCGGTAAATTTTTTTGCCATATTAGATGAAAGTGTTTTAATACAATAGCCTAATAATTAAAAAATAACTTTTCACCATGTTTTTGGAGTAAAGAAGACCGTTAAATCATGATAGGAATAATATATCAACAACTCCTTTTGTAAAAGCTTTCAGAATATAGGTAAATATAAGACAAAACTTTGGTGCTTGTAGGTGCTACAGAAGGAGAGATATCTGATTCAGAATGTGAGAAAAAACTTATGTTGAGAAAACAGCCTTTAAAGTTTTATAGTGTATAATTTCTACAAAGAAAATGCCCATATTTGGAATATACAGTGGGGATTGAAAGTTTGGCCACTCCAGGTAAAAAATGTATTAATGTGCATAAAGAAGCCAAGAAAAGATGGAAAAATCTCCAAAAGGCATCAAATGACAGATTATTTTTTCTAGTTGTTTCTCTGCAAAAAGGCATTTTCAGTGCTGAACATACACTTTAACAGACCAATGGGAACGCTCCTATTTGAGCATGTGATTGGCCAAATTCTTCACATTCTTCACAAGTAAATTATAGATGTAACTACAGGTCTATGAGTGTGGGAGTAGCCCACTTACTGGTTTCGCTATTAGTTACCTCTCTCGCACATGCCAGCACCTCTGAGACAGATCAACCAGCGCTCTCCCTTCTTCAAACCAGCAGAAGGAGGCGCTCCAGCTGGACTTGAGAGTAGGTAGGTAGTGAATTACTATCATTTCTACTTTGTGTGTACTCCGCCCACCAACGGGCTTCGCAGTCGGTTACCCACCGAGGCAAAGGGCGTTGGGGACAAATGTACTCCCCCACAGATCCAGTGTGCCAAACGCTATAACAACAGTGGGACCCCATGCCCCCTGGCCCCAAAACACAAACACAAAAATCCGAAGCACAAGAGCTCGCCGTGTGCACCAAATAGCAGCGCAGGGCCCTGACGGAGTTTGAGCTCTAGCTACTCCCATTATGAAGTCTACCTTATATTATTTGGTTCTGCAGCGAGGACCACGCAGCGCCTGTAAGAATTCCAGGACCACACTGACTGAACAACCAGTGGGGTCCAACACCCTGTTCTCAAACCAAGCAGCAAAGAGGCGCCAGTGGGTGCTGTACGCCCTGGCTGTGGAAGCCGCCCTAGTACACTGGATGGTGGACACTACAGCAGAGGGAAGGCTCAGAATTGTCAACCTTCCCCTCAATCTCCAAATCACATGCCTGTGGACCAGAAAGGGGATCTCCCTGCCCTCAACAGCAAGTTGAGCCATTTGCATTAGGTCCGGTGTACCACTTGGTACCCGCATTGTCCATGGCCACCGCCAGGATTAGCAAGCTCCAGATCCGCCCACAGCAAGATCTCCGCTGCCTTCTGATAATGAAGGGAGGATTTTAAAAGAATATTAAAAATATTAATTTTAGGACAATCTAAAGAAGCATTACAAAATAAAATCCTCATGTAAATTCATAACTGATGTTGTTTTTAAACAAAATTAATATAATTAGAAATCTATAGAAATCTACCAGTTGCCAAAGGGTCATTCTACTTCCGGTGACTAGCAGAGGACCTTCTGATGGCCTCTAGGTAATTTCAAAACAATCTGATGTAGCAACATGTCTGTGAAGGTTCTCAGTCATTCAGGTCACCTTGAAGAAAAGCCCTCTTTGAACAGAGGAGGTGGCCTCAGAGTCATGTTGCCTAGTATTTAAATCAGTGTTTCAAAACCTGAATAAAAAGAGTTACACCCTATAACAACAACTACAACACCATGAATACTGAGTCCAGCTGCTTTTTCTTGCTCTAAAACAAATAAGATGACTAAAATGAGACTAAAACTAAAAATGATTTTAGTCAAAAAACTGAGACTAAAAATAAATAAAAAAAAATTTCATCCCAGCAGCCCAAGCTCCTGCTGAGTTGTCCATGGAATTTATACATCCAGGGTGGAGTCATCTGACTCCTGCTGAGAGACAACGCAGAGGTTTGTGAAGGTAGAGATATCTATTATGGTCAGCTTGGACATTTTATTGCACACTGTCCTAAAGGACAAGTGTCACCAGTAAAAGGGGCTACTGGCTACTTGTGAGTTTTTTTGCTTAACTTTGTACGGTACATTGCACCCTAGATTAGGACACTAAATACCTCATCTGTGGAAACCAGTTAGAACCAGTCGGTCATGACCGACTAGACGCTTAGTGGAAAAAACAACTCCTGAAGGAAAGGAACAAATTTCCTTACATGAAACACTCATTATATATATATTATATATACTCATTATATATATATATATATATATATATATATATATATATTATATATATATATGTATATATATATATATATATATATATATATATATATATATATATATATATATATATATATATATATATATATATATATATATATATTAAAAAAAGCTCCTGGGCCTTCCAGGGGTATCCTCATGGTCTACAGTGACGTAAATTAGTCCAAGGTAAGTAATTACTTCAGTGTGAATACACAAGTCACACTGTAGACTTGCGTCAAAACCCTCGACTGACAGGACCTTAGCTGGCGTCTTGTGACCAGGAACTTACATGAAAAGATGTAAAATGATGCAAAATAATCAAAACTGGCTTGAAAAAGAAAAAAAAAGAAAATTGTAACATAGGAACATGTGGTTGCACTTTTAATTTTGACCTGATATGGATCCAAATGACAGCAGGTGATAATCAAAATATTAGCCAACATAAGCCAGGACCCAGGATTATAATGACATGCACTCAGACAATATCTTAAAAACAAAGACTAACTATAGTTATGTACGAATATAAGGCCTGCCTTTCAATTTGATTTGTGTGATGTAAAAACTTGTGAAGAGAACGATCAGAGTTGGAGAGGATAGGACCTATACTTACGTGGTTTAGGTTACCCAGGGAACAAAAATGGTGTCCCACTTGGGACCATTAATGGACTTATTCAGGAATAAATTGGAGCCCCCCGATACCCAATCTACAGCTAGTGTCCCGTACACATTTTGCACTTATTAGGGGACAATTAACCTCAACAAATCCATCCAGAGTTAATCCACTGTTACTGACAGTTGGAAAATTACCTCAGAATCTATATATGGTAACATTCTTTGAAAATAACAAAACCAAAAATTATATAAAGTTATTAGGACACTTGAAGGATTGTACTAGAACTAAAGTCATTTCTAGGGATTCCAATGTTAATAAATTGATTGTTGCTAGATCTGATGTCTGGTGGTACTGTGGGAGAAGAACGCTATACAACTGGTTACCCCCCAATTGGTCAGGAAGATATGTTTTGGTGTCTCTTGTTTCTCCTGTACAAGTATTTCCAGGTACAGATAACCTACTGACTGCAGGTATTGACACTCTGAGGAAGAACTTCCAATTTTTAAGGAACAGGAGATTGCTGATTGGAGGAGGCAGAAATAACGATGGTGTATGGATGGATGCCATTGGCCAAGCTCGAAACATCCCGGATGAGTATAAATTAGCTGATGAAATTCAAAGTGTTTATTGTCATATATACAGACAGAAAGCATGTTTCCCTGTACAATGAAATTCTTACTTTGCCTTCCACAGTAAATGTCACACATGTATGTAACTAAGAAATAAGATAAATATATAAAAATAATAAAAAGAGCAATATATAATAAAAAAGAGCAATATAAAGGGCAAAAGAGTGAAGTAGTAAAGTGAGGTAGTGCAGTCCTGATAATGTAAAAGTGAGGTAGTGCAGTTCTGATATTGTTTAGTGTGGTAGTGAGAAATGTAAACAGCTGATCATGTAATGTT
Organism: Neodontobutis hainanensis; assembly: GCA_024349245.1. Taxonomy (NCBI): domain Eukaryota; kingdom Metazoa; phylum Chordata; class Actinopteri; order Gobiiformes; family Odontobutidae; genus Neodontobutis; species Neodontobutis hainanensis. The sequence continues at coordinate 1,705,667 of JALDNG010000144.1, read as the reverse complement.
GTGTTTTTGTAGACTCCTATCCGCTGTTTAGGAGTCTTATAGCAGAGGGAAAGAAAGAGTTCTTCAGTCTGGTAGTCCTGCATTTCACACTTCTGTACCTCCGTCCTGAGGGTAGAAGTGTGAACAGACCATGTTGGGGGTGGGAGGGGTCATTGAGGATGGAGTCATTCAGGCAGGTGGGTGGGTTCTTCTTGGGCAGGGGGATGATGGTCGTGTTCTTGAAACACGAGGGTACAATACGCTGGCTGAGGGAGAGGTTGAAGATGGAGGTGAGAACATCAACCTGCTCGTTGGCACATGCTCTGAGGGCCCGCCCAGGAATGTTGTCTGGTCCTGCTGCTTTGCGGGGGTTGATCTTCCTCAGAGCTTTGTGTACCTGAGTTGATGTGATGGTTGGTGGAGGGGAGGGGGGTTGGGTGATCCAGGTGTGTGTGAGGTCCCCTTCTGCAGTGTCGCTGGGGGCCTCAAAGCGGGCGTAGAAATTGTTGAGGTCATCCAGTAGTCTGTCTGTTGAGCTGCTGATGTTGGTGGTGGTCCTGTAGTCTGTGATGTGCTGCAGGCCTTGCCACATCCGCCCTGAATCAGCAGTAGAGTAGAAGCTGTCCAGCTTCTCTCTATACTGCCTCTTGTGATGGCTTTTCTCAGTCCATACTTCGCAGCTTTGTACTCCTTCTCATTGCCTGATCTAAATGCAAGAGAGCGAGCAGCATGTGACGTACCTGACTGTTTATCCAGGGCTTCTGGTTGGAAACTTTCTGATTCGTATGGTGGGCACGATGTTATCAACACAAGTGCTGATGTACCCAGTCACATACTCAGCATAGTCCTGTACGCTGATGGAAGAGTCCTCCACAGTGGCTGCAGCTTTAAACACATCCCATTCTGTCAGCGCAAAACAGTCCTGCAGGGTGGTCTCGCTTTCCGGGGTCCAGAGTTTGATCTGTTTGGTGACAGGGTGTGCTTGTTTCAGTCTTTGTCTGTAAGCAGGGTACAGGAACAAAGAAATGTGGTCCGAGTGTCCAAAGTGGGGGCGGGATGCAGCCCTGTATGCACCTCGTATGTTGCTGTAGACGTGGTCGAGGGTGTTTTTATCACGGGTGGGAATGTCAACATGCTGGTGGTATTTAGGGAATACTGTCCGCAAACAACACTGGTTGAAGTCACCAGCAACAATAAAAACAGCATCAGGATGAGCCGTTTCTAGCGCGCTGATGGCGTCATGGAGTTTACTAAGTGCTGCCGCGGAGTTGGCACGCAGGGGGATGTAACAGCAGGATTTGAATATATACCTTTGATTAGTATGGAGCTAAAAGAGTCTCAAAAAAGATATATGCACACACATGATTCACAAATGCACACACATGATTCATAAATGCACACACATGATTCACAAATGCATGAAATGTATTTCTGATGCACACACAAATATATCGTGATTTACAAACTGCTTGCGGTCTGTGAACTTGACTGCATTTGTGTGTGAATTTTGAGACTCCTCTGACTCCGCTCTAGCCTGGCTCCGCCCTCCTACGTACTTCCGCTCAATTTCATTTCGCTTTAGTACTTAGTCTGGGATCGCTGTATATTCTTAGGTTTCCAGAAATCAATTTTTTGTAGGACCAATCAGCGAACAGAGGGAGTGACTTGTTGTTTCCGGTCGGTTTCAGCGAATGACATATGTCACGACCACACGTTAGCGATTGGCTATGGCAGATCCTGAGTGACTCTGGGCAGATCCAATAGTTTTAAACTTCAACAGAGTTCCCGCATACAAGGAAGTAAACGCTTGTCAATGGAGCGAGGCCAGACTCTCTGTACAAATGAAATGTACGAGAGTCTGGTAGAACCAGGCTAACTTAGTCTGGGATCGCTGTATATTCTTAGGTTTCCAGAAATCAATTTTTTGTAGGACCAATCAGCGAACAGAGGGAGTGACTTGTTGTTTCCGGTCGGTTTCGGCGCATGACATATGTCACGACCACACGTTAGCGATTGGCTATGGCAGATCCTGAGTGACTCTGGGCAGATCCAATAGTTTTAAACTTCAACAGAGTTCCCGCATACAAGGAAGTAAACGCTTGTCAATGGAGCGAGGCCAGACTCTCTGTACAAATGAAATGTACGAGTCTGGTAGAACCAGGCTAACTTAGTCTGGGATCGCTGTATATTCTTAGGTTTCCAGAAATCAATTTTTTGTAGGACCAATCAGCGAACAGAGGGAGTGACTTGTTGTTTCCGGTCGGTTTCGGCGCATGACATATGTCACGACCACACGTTAGCGATTGGCTATGGCAGATCCTGAGTGACTCTGGGCAGATCCAATAGTTTTAAACTTCAACAGAGTTCCCGCATACAAGGAAGTAAACGCTTGTCAATGGAGCGAGGCCAGACTCTCTGTACAAATGAAATGTACGAGAGTCTGGTAGAACCAGGCTAACTCCGCTCGACACACAAATGCATTTTTTTAAACAGGGAATTATCAGCAACCAATCATATATCTCCCTTGTTTTAGCCAATCACAAGAACGCACCCCACGCGGGGGGTTGTTTACTTCTTTGCCAATCACACCAACATGTTCATATATATATATATATATATATATATAGTCAAACAAAAGATTAATTTGCTTGTCTAACAGTGAAGCCCTATGCAGAAGATTTTTGTTTAGCAATCGCTCTTGCTAGCTGCCCGGGTGTTAGCATCAGCTGGCCGGAAATTGTGGCGTTAATACAAAAAAAAATTATTAATATCTTTAAAAATATTACAGCACAAACATTAATACCTACAGCACAAACCAGCACAAACGAAGCCTAAACGTTTGATACCATTTTTGTCCATCTTTACGACAAATGAGGGGCTGGATGACGTCATCGGCCGAAAATTAATCTTATAATTTCTTAAAAACGATAACAGCACAAACAAAAATCTTTTCAGCACAAAACAGCACAAACGAAGCACAAACTAATTAAACTATTTTGGGGCATTTTAAAACATTTTAAAGCATTTTCGGGGACTGGGTGACCTCATATGACCATTAAAAGAATTATTAATATCTCAAAAACTATAACGGCACAAACGAAAATTTTTGCAGCACAAAAAAAGCACAAACGATCTAGATAGTTTTGGAGTCAATCCCTTTTGGTGGGGTCCAACTTCACGGAGGTGCATTACCTGCCACACAGGCATATCGCGCTGTGTGAACACGTTGGTGTGATTGGCAAAGAAGTAAACAACCCCCCGCGTGGGGTGCGTTCTTGTGATTGGCTAAAACAAGGGAGATATATGATTGGTTGCTGATCATTCCCTGTTTAAAAAAATGCATTTGTGTGTCGAGCGGAGTCAGAGGAGTCTCAAAATTCACACACAAATGCAGTCAAGTTCACAGACCGCAAGCAGTTTGTAAATCACGATATATTTGTGTGTGCATCAGAAATACATTTCTGAATCTTGTGTGTGCATTTGTGAATCATGTGTGTGCATTTGTGAATCATGTGTGTGCATTTATCTTTTTTGAGACTCTTTTAGCTCCATAGATTAGAGCCATTTGCATTACTCCAAATAAAAATGTAAATCATATTAACCTAGTCCATTATAATGTACAAAGACTGGGTAATTTCACTATGGATGCTATAGAAGCAGTCTGTGAACAACTCTCCCAGACTTCTGTAATGTCTCTACTAAATAGAATTGCCTTGGATATGTTGTTAGCTGAAAATGGCGGGGTCTGTTCTATGTTTGGATAACTGTTGTACAATAATAGCAAAATTGCCCCTGATGGCTCATTATCATTAGGTTTACACAATTGACGCACTCCCACGACTGAAATGAAGCAACAATCTGGCATTAACAACTCAATTTCTAATTGGCTAACCAATATGTTTGGTTGATGGGGCCAGTTGATGGGCAGCACCTTAATTACATTCTTTGTAATGATTATGAAATTTATATTTTGTGGATGCTGATATATATATCTATATATATATCTATATCTATATATATATATATATATATATATATATATATATATATATATATATATATATATATATATATATATATATATATATATATATATATATTTAAGAAGCATGTTAAATAGGACCCTAATATCTATGATCTCAGGAAAGGTGCCTCCTCCTGCTTATTAAGCTATTGCAGGAGAAGGCACCACTGCTGGAGGATGATCTTGGTGCTCCCACACCCCTGAAAGAAGAGGACAGTGTATGATAGGGTCCACGAGATACACGATTGTATTAAAGATTTTCCGGTACTCTTCAACAATTTTGGGAAGGTTTAGAAACTTTTAATTTTACATTATCACACTGTTATATCATTTCCACACTGTATTTACACCACACATGACCGTCTACCAAAGTTATGGTAACCTGGAGGTCCACGTGACTGCCGGAAGGAGATGGTTATATAGTCTTAGACATCTACACTCATGGAATGGTTTAGTTGTTTAGATTTCGGTTGTGAGATGGCAATTCATCCATCTCAACAGGGAGAGATGCAAAAACCGCTAGAATTAGAATCTTAGTTTAGTGAGGTGTCCATTCAGACACCTCAACAGGGGAAATTTGTTAGTATTTTTCTATTAAGATGCATCCTTATAACTGTTATAACCGACTAGACACTTTAGACACTTTAGACTACCACTTTTGTGATATTGAGATGACCATCGACACAACTCGTTGGATGACCTTAACTTCGTGTTGTGTACCAGCGCTGTTTTTTTCTGAGTGGAATCAAACAGACAAACTTTACATTGGTTTTATAGTTTTTATTCTCATTGTCATAGTTCCAACACTCATATCAAAAGTGAAAAAGAAACCGTTTTCGGAGTAACAACCTCAAGGAAGTATTCAACAAAGCCCAAGCCACCTCCTTACCCCCACATAGGCAAAATGACTGCGCTATTGAGCTGTTGCCCGGAACCTCTCTTCCTAAAGGCCGACTGTATTCCTTGTCCCAACCAGAGATGCAGGCAATGAAGAAATATGTTGACTCCTCCCTGGCATGTTTTTATCAAACTTGACTTGAGAAACACCTACCATTTGGTCAGAGTCAAAGAAGGGGAATGAGCGGAAGACCGCATTTAACACACCAAGTGTTGACTATTATATTCACTGTTATGTTTGCACTATGAATATCTTGTCACTAATGCCCCTGCAGTTTTCCAGGCTCTAGTAAATGATGTCCTTCGTAATTTGCTCAATGTGTTTGTGTTTGTATACCTTGGTGATATCTTGATCATCTCTCCCCGGATCTCAAGTCCCACATGTCCAGCATGAACGTCGAGTCTTTTAGCGCCTCCTTGACAATCAGCTATTTGTGCAGGCCGAGAAATGTGAGTTTCACCAGCCCAAGATGTCATTTCTGGAGTATGTTGTAGCTGAGAGGGAGGTCAGTATGGATCCTGAGAAGGTGGAGGCAGTAAGAGACTGGCCTGTTCCATGTGACTGTAAGCAACCCTTTTTGACGATTCTCTTTTTTCTATTCCCAAGTTTTCTGAGATCATCCTGACTTCGACTTGTGTGGGGTGGGCAGTCTCATGGGAAGTGGAGTAGACGGTTAAACGGGCCTGCGAGAAGCTACCTATTCCGGTTGGCTGTCCGCAAAAACGTTTTTTTGTTCCTCCTCACCTTCGTTCCCAGGTTAAAGTATATAAGTTAAGTCCTATTGGCAACACCGGAATCTAGCACTGTTTTAAAACCAACACATTTTCATTCTATTCTAGATAAAACATACAGACACATTTTTTCCACATCTGGACATTTGAGTTAAAAATGAGATACATGAACAGAAAATCTCTTAATGAACTCTGTTTTACTGCCACAACAATCAGCAAGATATTTATAATTTACTGAGAGGCACTGATCAGAAACATTGATCAAAGACCATACGTACATATTCCTACCACATCCTTTTGTAAATTTTTAAATTGATCAAAAACTGCATCAAACATGGAGTCAAAATGTGCATATCCTTTTTGCCTCAAAATAACAATGTGTAAAAATATATTTTTTGAATACATAAAAAAAAGTTTAATAAGAGCGCTGTCATGTTTGTGTGTGTTTGGCAGTAGGCAATTTAATAGTTTCTATAACTTCTTTTGCTTATGCCAACATAAATCACTCAAAGGCCGTTTTTGAAAATATGAGTTTTAAACATATAATAAAATGGAAACTTGGTCAGTTTATTAGGAGCAGGGGACAGCAACCTGTTGACCTCAAACATCAAAGCAAAAACAAACACACATATAAAATCCAAATAAATGTTTTGCAATTTGTATTAATACTGGATGGTGCTGTTTTTATCCTTCCTTCACTGCTTTGAACATTCCTTCAAATTAGGCTTTACTTTTTGATTCAGAAGTTGGTTTTGATTCAGAAGTTAGGTTCAGCCTTATGTGATGGGAGATCTGGGAGAAAATACTCACAGTAGAGAGACAAATGGGAACTAGAAAAGACATGGAAGGACATGAGCTGACATAAAGGGATTAATAGACGTTATGCACAACCAACTTCTGCATTCAGCTGATACAAAATAAAGCACTTCTGGTCACAGCTGTTGAGCAGACGGGTGAAGGGGATAAAACCTCGCCAAATATCCCAAATATCCCTTATTTACTTAAGATTCCTTTGAGACAAACAGAAACATCTATACTTTAGCCGTTGACCACAGGGAAGAACTTCAAAACTTGACTTCAAGCTTTTCGCCTCATCTTACATTTCCAACTACAACAACATGTAGGCCAGAGTGCTAACTTTATGCATCAAATAAGAAAAATAATTAGACAGGGTGCCTTGATACCAGCTAAGATTATTTGCTAATTAATAGTGCTGTGTATCGTCCAGAACATCATCACGATATGTACCTCGATACGGTGTAGTATGATACAATACAATGCACTAGCAATAAATATTGCCTTATAATGCATTACGCATCGTCAAAATAGACAGCACATATATTAAATTTACTTAAGAGTTAGAGAGCCTCAGCTCATGCATAAATCCTTCTTTTGTGTTCAAGTGTTTTGTTCCTGAGCTAACACGAATAGAGAAAACAACCAAAAAGGTTATATATTAATATAGGCTATATATCAATATAGTGCTGCTCAACAAAGCCACAAGGCAAATATACTAATAATAGTAATAATAACAATACATTTTATTTGTAATGTACTTTTTGTTTAAGAACCTCAAAATTCTACATAAAGGTTAAAGCAGTATACAAACTGTCACAGTAAACAACATAATTTAACAATCATTAAAAATAACCTACACAGAATTAAGAGTTAAAAAACACTATTTTTTAAAGGAAGGTATTTAGTCCTTTTTTAGAAGCATCTACAGAGAGAGAGCAGCAGCCTCAGAGGCCCTGTCTCCCATCTTCTTTAGCTTTGTCCTGAGAGCGTGCAGACGCTACGTTTGGCCTGACCAGGTTCTCGAGATGGTTGTATGTGTGAGGAGTTCTGTGAGGTAAGTGGGGGCATCACCTTGCAGACAGTGACGGGTGTAGAGGAGGAGCATGTGTTCAATACGGAGGTGAAAGTGGAGCCAGTGGAGAGTGCGGAGGGTGGGAGTGATGTGCTCATATTTTCGCACCCTCACCCCTCTCTTTTAGTGTCACAAAGACACTAAAAGGGCACTGAACTCATGACTAATTTGCATAAACAAACAAAAGGGAGCATATAACTCCATTTTTTACTGGCTGCCCATTGGTTTTGGGATTGATTTTAAGATTCAATTTACTTTTATTTTTAAAGCATCATGGTTTGGCCCCTAGGTACAGAGCAGAACTACTGTGCCCGTATGAACCAGTGAACCTGAGATTCTCGCACCTCTTGACTGTTCCCAGCCCTCAACTCAAGACCAAGGAAGACCAAGCATTCTCTGTGCGGACTCCCCGGCTGTGGTTAGACCTGCTCGAGGAACTCAGGCTAGAAACTCTGTAGTGTCTTTTAAATCTCTTTTAAAGGCATACTTTTACAGAAATGCTTTTTTATAAATTTATTTTTTATTATTAGTTTCTGCTATTCTGCATCATTTTAGTCTGTTACAGTTTGTTTTAACTACGTTTTAATGCATTGTTTTATTTTTTATTGTTCTTTAATGCATTTTGCTGTCTATCTTGATGTCTTCATTGTCGTTGTGTGTGCTATGAATATTTTTTTTATTTAATGGGATTGTGTAAAGCACTTTGTAACAATGTTTTTGAAACACGCTATATAAATGAAGTTATTATTAAAATGATTATTAAAAGTGCACGACACTCTGCAGAGATGCTACTATGCTGTTCTAAACCAGTGCATCCCAGAGGTCACATGACTCCTTTCTCTGTGGCTTATTACTGTCTTTAGTGTCTGCAAGGTCTTTAAGGAAATTATTTGATCTGCTCTGTTATTAGCAGCAGTATTTGCCAAAATACAGTGTTCATCAATTGACAGTAGTGCACCAACCGTGGGAGCAACGTCACCCCCTAATGGCCGGAGGGCATATCAATTTTACGAGCTAGCATATAAATAATTTATCAGTTAAAAAAATAGGCTATCAATATGTATCAAAGTATCAATTTTCTTTTACATAACCCTTATTAGTGTTATATGTGACTGTTACTATCTATGCTCGTTTCGCCGTTCCAGGGGAACAACACACCCCTCCCTCGAGTAACAGGTCTGATATCTGTGAGATGCGCTCATAGTTCCCTGCAGCACACAACATACATCCAAATGTGGCTGCTCCATTTTAAGTCACTGACTGTGAAAGGATAAAAATAATCTATTAAAAAAAACTGATAATTAACCTGAGCACACATTACTCTCCCTGTTCTTCTTGTTTTCATACACTATTGTTCGACTGGAAGTGCCTTATACAGTTAAGCCAAATGCAGAAGTTTTTTTTCTTTATGGAAGGAATATGAGTGGAAGACAGAAATGAGGTACAAATTTTGATTAAAACATTTCTCTACTTAGTTTTTTGCATTAAGCTGCAGCTGATGAGCTTCAACATTTGAAGAGTTCATTTGCAAAAACAGATACATGCCATTTTGGGTTAGCCACTTAATTTTGACAACAATCCTGGTATAGTAATATTTTTTTAATCTGCTTTTTCAAATGAACTCTTTGTTTAGATCTTATGTGTTGTCTAAATTATAAGTGAAGAGGTTTTTTTCCTTTTCCTGTTGCATCTGAAAAAGTGGGATAAAAGGGTTTTATTTGGAGGCACCCGGGCTCGGGTCGACCTACTGTCTACTATCAAATAAAGACAAAAAGGTTTTCTTTTTTATTTCAATCTGTAGGCCTAGATCTTGTCTTGGATCATAATTGAGGAAGTAAATGACAAGCTCAAAAAAGGTCGGTGACCCCCTGGTCTAGAGGTTTTTTATCAAAAGCACAAGTATAATGCCACCAAAAGTGACATATGACTCAATTTGATTAGAATGAGTCCGTGTGGCTTCACAGCAACTCTCTGAATAATAAATCATTTTTCATTTGAACTGATATGTGCTGATTGCTCTAAAATATAAAAGCCCTCGCTCTAAAGGTAGAATTAATACAACCTAATTTCCTGAGAGTCATCTAATGACATTTATTGAAAGATAACATACTATAAAGGGAACTTGGTCAGGTCATAGGAGCAGGGGTCACCAACCTGTTGACCTCAAACATCAAAGCAAAAACAAACACACAAATACTAATAAATGTTTTGAATCGGGAATATTAACACTGGATTGAAAACAATGCTGGCACTTTTTTTTTTTTTTTTTTTTACTAATTTCATTGACTGCAATAGAAATGAGTGAAATTCTTCCCTCACTGCTTTGAACATTCCCCAAAATTAGGCTTTAGCCTACTTTGTGATTCAGAAGTAATATCCCCACATGTAGTCTCTTTGTAGTTTATCACAAAAAAAGAAAAGAAAAAGAGTTGTTCTACAGAATTATTATAAAGGTTGTGTCAGTGTTCGTTAGCCTCCCTTTCTCAATCAAATCAAATCTGACCAACCAATATCAAATGAAAGAAAATGATATGCAGAAAAATAATTAATTATCTTACACATTAAAGTCAGAAGAGCAGCACAAGAGACAGGCCACAGTCAGATACAGTCAGTTAAAGTTTGTAGACAAGGGTCAGTGCACTAATGTTCAGTAATGTCTGGTCATTTAGATGACAGCTGCATACATAGAATATTATTAATCTCTATTTTTGATTTCATTCCCTCTCATTTATTAAGTCTAAAACGTCTCTCCTTGCATATAAATTAACTTTTATTTCGGCACTAGGTCTTCATCAAGCAAATAGTCAACGCTTAAAGCTGCCATGGATCACAGAAAAAGATCCTTAGATTTTTAAATTTTGCTGAGTGAGGTGTAAACCTAGCGGCAGAGGGGCCCCTATCCGGTCCCGCGGTTCTTACCTGGTTGTTCTTGCAGAGGTCCGCCCACATGCTGGTGCCGTCCCCGCCGCGCATCAGGACGTGGTAGCTGAAGAAATAGATCCCGGGGATGGAGCAGGTGAACTTGCCGGTGGTGGGGTCGTAGTGGTTGCCCAAGTTCGTCACCACGTCGTCAAACTTGAGCAGCTCGTAGCCCTCGTGCTGCTTCTTGAGCCCCGCGTAAAAGGCGATCTTGGGCACGGTGCTATAGGTGGCGGCGCTGATGGCCCCTGTGGAGCTGGGGCCCGGGGGACCAGGCGGTCCCGGTGCGCCCGCTCTGCCCGGCTCTCCCCTCTCTCCAGGCGGTCCCGGTGGTCCAGGCTCACCAGGAGGACCCCTAGAGCCGGTCTTCCCAGGACGTCCCGGTTCCCCCTTGGGCCCCTGGATGAAGGTGGGCAGTGACTGGACCAGAGCGTTGTCCGGGGGTGAGTCAGCCGGAGCCGTGCTGCTGGGGGAGCGCGTGCCGTACGGGTCGCACACCATCCGGCAGCTGCCCAGCATTTCATAGTGCGCCGCGCCGCCCGCGGAGCTGACCAGGACCGGGATGAGGATGACCAGCAGCAGGACCATGACAACCCCCAGGACCCCCGCCACTAGCAGCCGCTTCCTGGCCACGAGCCGCGTGAGCGCAGCGCGGTCCGCGGGTCTGTTTTTGGGCGGAATCTTGCTGTTTGGGAGCGGAGCCTGTAAAGGGAATGGTCCTCTGTGAAGAGCTCTCCTCGGTCCTGAGCCTGAGTCTGGTTCTGAATCTGGAGCGAGTCTCTGAGCCACAGGTTCCACCCTCTGCTCCCGTGCGCTCCCTGTGCGCACAGAGAAAGGCGCAGCGGAGAGAGACGGGTTAGTGTAGTAAGAGTTTAGAGGAGAAGCTGATGTGGTCAAGTGTGACCCTCAGACATGTGTGTTACTTATTGCACTTTTGTGACTATGTGCAAAAAGAAAGAGTAAGCTTATATAGGACTAAGAACTTAGTGATGCTTTTTATAAAAACTCAGAACCAGTTGATGTTTTATGGGACGTGTATGTTCGTGCGTGCTTGCAAAACAGTAGTTTTTCTATGACAGCTGTCAGTCATGGTTTCACACTAGTCAAATATAACTGAGCAAACCTTATTATTCATTTATAGGTAATGCTATTTACTGGTAAAAAATATAAGTAAAATCTATCTTTTACTTTGATGTAAATAGATTATCTAATAATACACTACTGGTTTGGCTTAAATCTACAACCTTAAAAAAAGGCTTTTGACAGTGCGTAAAAAGTGTGTGTGTGTGTGTGTGTGTGTGTGTCTGTGAGTGTGTGTGTGTGTGTGTGTCTGTGTGTGTGTGTGTGTGTGTGTGTGTCTGTGAGTGTGTGTGTGTGTGTGTGTGTGTGTGTGTGTGTGTGTGTGTGTGTGTGTGTCTGTGAGTGTGTGTGTGTGTGTGTGTGTGTGTGTGTCTTCTGTGCGTGTGTGTGTGTGTATGTGTGTGTGCGTGTGTGAACAGTTTTGCTAAAGGGGATTTTTATTAAATAAATGTTAACACTTTATAATATTTATTATTTATTTAGTTGAACTACTGTCAAGTCATCAAGGTGTCTAGTCTTTAGTGCTGTTTGTGGTGATTTCTTTCCACAACATTTTATTAAAAATAAAAAGTAAATAATGCTGCCCTAATTGGAGACATCTTCAAACAGTGGAAAGTATTTAAAGAGGATCTCCTCAGTCCCACAGAATGAGGAAGCAGAGTCTGGGGACTGACTCCATCAACCAAGCCCACTGAGATAGTCTCAAGTTTCTGGGTGTTGTGGGGCAGACACACCTCTGCTTTTTTGCGTGGCAGTGGGGGACAGTACCTCTGGACTGGTCTTCTGTGGTGTCCTGTGAGGGGTGCTCTGGAGCCCACTACTAAGTGTCCATGCCCTGTACAGCCAGAGCTTGGCTTGTTCTGTTCCCGGTGCTTGTTGGACTCTGGCAGGGCTGTTCTTTGTCACCGGTCCTGTTCATTATTTTGATGGACAGGATTTCTAGGCACAGCCAGAGGACGGAGGGAGTCCGGTTTTGGGACCACAGGATCTTGTCTCTGCTTTTTGCAAGAACTCTACATTAAGCTTCCATTCACCCACATCAGCGTCACAGCTGGACCACCACTGAAGACAAGGTGGGTTAAGTGTCTTGCCCAAAGACACAACAGTATGAACTGGGAAGAGCGGGAATCGAACCGGCAACTTTCCAGTTATAGGACGACTGTTCTACCACTGTGCCACTGTGCGCCACCAAGCCTCATTGCAGAGGATGTTGTCCTGTTGGCTCCATCAAGCCAGGACCTCCAGTGTGCACTGGGACGGTTTGCAGCCGAGTGTGAAGAGACTGCGATGAGGATCAGCACCTCCAAGTCTGAGACCAAGGTTCTCAGTCGGAAAAGGGTGGTTTGTCCACTGGTACACATTAATAATATATGATTGCTTTTAAAAACTTTACATTTTTTATTATTTGCAGATGAAACATATGTATGGGTTGTGGTAATGATTTATTTTTTTAATAGAAACAATAGGAAAATAATTAAATACATTAAAGAGTTGGTTTGATTCAAACAGAGCACACAAAACAAAGCAGCGTTGGTGGTGTAAGCGTATAATAGTTTAGGGGGTAGGCGTAATAAGCTCAGGCTTCAGTCTTTTTGGGCCGTCTTTAAGTTCCAGTGACTATAACTAATGTACTTTTTTTTTTGCATTATATAAATGTTTAAATAAAGTCAAACTCATTTTAAAAGGTTGGAGGAGAGTTCCTTGCTCCAACCTTTTAAGAGTTGAGCAGAAGAGTTGAGGTACCTCAAAAGAGATGGAGGAAGTGTTTGGGGACAGGGCATTTCTGCTTGGACTGTTACCCCTGCGACTCAGCCCTAGACTCAGGAAATGGAAGGTTGTAGCTTTCTTATGGTCCTAGCATCTGTGGTTGGTGATGCTAACTATGCCTCATCATCTGCTATAAACTCTGAGATTCCTGTAATGATGATAGAACAGGCCTGTCTGTTCTTTGATCGTTAAAGGGACAGGCCAGGACATTAGCAGACCATGCTAGCCTTGACACTTAGATTAGCAATGTTGCATGATGCTGCTCAACACTGCCAACATACAGGAGACATTTTACCTTACCTTTTAGTCTAGTCCTGACAGCTGATCCCTGAAGTCCACAGTGAGACCGTGGGCTAGACCGGTGGCTGATTATTTTCAAATGTTGTGCACTGGAGAGCAAGAGTTCAAGAGGTTCAAGTTCAAGAGTTCAAGAGTTTTTATTTGTCACATGCACAGCTATATACAGAATATACAACCTGCAGTTATATGTAGACGCAGTGCAACATAAAGATTTATACATAGATAGACACACAAATATTGCCACTACACCAATGCACATTTCTTCAGAAACAAAGATCTTCCAGAAAAATTAAATAAGGCATTGTACAAACATAGCTGACATCAAACATCAAACACAAGTGCCACAAAAGCACAATAAAATAATTAAATACATATAAAATACAAAATAGCAGATCACTGTAAAAAAAACTACATACTAAATCTACATTAAAACCTTTACTTCTATTACATATTTTAATGGCAAAATGGTGGGATTAATAAATATTGGAAGAGCTGCACAGAGACTGTAGTCAGTCATTGATGGCTCTAATAAGGAAAGTGAGTCATTTGTCTTGTGGAGCACAAGGACACAGAGCAGTGACGGCATATTGATGCCATTAAAATCCAGCCAACGTGTTCTTCCTGCGCTTCATTAAGTACCAAAACACAACTGATCGGGGGTCCCTGAAAATGATCCGCCAAGGTAACACACAATCATTAGATTGGCACTTTGCTCGATACGAGGCTAGTGAATGATGAATGGCTTCAGCGAGGGGCCAGCAGTGAGGCCGAATATTACACCATACTGCAATAAAAAAGACTTCAGTGCTGTAATGATATTAATATGAGATCTTGAAGCAGCCTAAGTTGTCTTTTATCACCTCAGCATTTAACAGTTTGTCTCTTTGTTCTACTGTCTCTGTCCCAGATCACATGTACAGAAGAGACTCAAACTGTTGCTCTGCTGCATCCATGTGGTCTAGCATTTAAATTGAGAGCTTACAATAAAATGGACTTCTATTTATAACCTAACTTATTTTACTAAGATCTTCCCTTCATTGGAGTGTGTCTTGGTAAATGATGGGGATTGTCTGAGTCTTTTATTCAACCAATGTTAGGGCCAGCTACAATCAAATGTAAGAAATGTGTTTTTGTCTCTAGGGAAGTGCACAATTTATTTGAAATGATTTTCAAACATGTGTCCCTGTTGTAGAGTGTAGAGCCTCTGGGACATGGCTGTCCCAGAGGCCTATTGCTCCAAGCTCATTTTTTAGGTTTTAACCTGGATAAGTTAGGATGTAGGTGGAACAAGGTTGAAGTAAAAGCATTGGGTTTTCAAAGGTGAAGACAAAACTTTTTTTCAAGATGTCCTGGATGACTGAGAACCTTCACAGACAAAGGTGTAGGTTGGTTTTGAGCAGGTTTCATCGCCATGGTAAGGGACACTACATGGCTTTGGCTCCTGAGCAGGTTTTATTTTTTAGAGACACTACTGGACCAATCAGCTATAAGAAAAGTCACTTGACACATTACGACTAAACCTTTGCTCTAAAGACACATATTACACTCTGCACAAAAATAATGAAGAGGACATTAATTACCACTGTTTAATTTTATTTTTATTTATCTGCAACAATATTTTAGAATTGGGCTCACAACTATATTTTATAAAGAATGTGTCAAGTGTTTTGATTAATCATTTTCCCTATTTTTAAGTATATATTTTTCTGAAAAAATATGTTTAGTGTTTTACTGTTTTTAAATTTACACTTGTAAATATGTAGTAATGAGGCCATGAGTTTTTTCATTTGTCTCAACTTTAGTGTGAGCACAAGAAGATGTGATTAAAACTTTCTTTTTTCTTTCTCCTGTTTTGGCTGTGACCTGTTGCTTCCTGTTTCTCAGCAGAAATAGCCCTGCCCCCTTTCCCTCCAGGTTGCACAGTGTAACGTGAGGCGCTATTGGCTCCACCAAAGTCCCATGTTCTAATGTGGCCCTTGAGGAAAAATAATTGCCCACCCTAGGCTTACAGTGGAAAGTGGCACAGGGGTTAGCATGCACAGCAAGAAAGTCCTGGGTTTGATTCTAATCCAGAGCAGAGCGTTTCTGTGTAGAGTTTGCATGTTCTCTCTGTGTCTGCGTAGGTTTCCTCCGGGTACGCTGCTTTCCCCTACGACTAAAGACATGTACAATAGCCCCCCTCCCATGGGGCCAGGACCCCCCTGCAAAAGAGAGTTGTAATCTCAGTGGAACTTTCCTGGTTAAATAAAGGTTTAATACAGATTTCAACTGTTACTTTTTTTTTTACAAACTGAGAAACCATAAAAAGCCAGGTCTCCATGTCGCTAAGTTTATTATTTACATTTACATTTACATTTAGTCATTTAGCAGACACTTTTATTCAAAGCGACTTACAAGTGAGGAAAACAATGGAAGCAATTTCAACAACACAAGGTAACAAAAAGCATAAGTGCACCAAAAACTAGTCAGTTAAAACCTAGCACAGTAATCAAAGCTAAGGATAAGAAAGTTTTTTTTTTATTATTATTATTATTAAAAGAAGGAACTGATAGAAAGAAAGTTAGGAATTCAGTGTTTGTCAGTCAGGTGTTGACGGAAGAGATGTGTTTTCAGGCGTTTTTTAAAGATGTCTACAGAATCTGCTGATCTTGTAGCAGCAGGTAGATCATTCCACCAATGTGGAACACATCCAGAGAAAGTACGTGAGAGAGATTTTTTTTCCTTTTTGGGATGGTACAACCAGACGTTGTTCATTTGCAGATCGCAGGGATCTGGTAGGAACATAGGTCTGTATCAGTGAGTGAAGATATGAGGGGGCGGAGCCAGTGGTGGTCTTGTAGGCCAAGAGCATAGCTTTGAACTTAATGTGTGCATCAATCGGGAGCCAGTGTAACCTAATGAGGAGAGGAGTTACGTGCACTCTCTTCGGTTCTTTAAAGACCATTATTATTTATACATAAACACATAGAGTATAGTCGTATATCCTTTACCACTAGTTACTTGGGTAGTTCACAGCGGTCCATACCGCTTATAGTAAGTGACCAATAACAACTGACAATAAAAAGGAACCATAAATGCTTACTGAGTGGGGGGGCGGGCACTAGGCCTGAGGATGCTAATGTCTGCTAGCACTGAGCACTAGTTGTTAGCTGTGTCTTTTTTTGCTGCTCAGAGAAGTTTTGCACAAAAACCACCGGGATATTTTGCTGTAGTATTGTGTGCCCTTCATTGACAGACCGGCCAATAAACATTAATCTACTTTTTTGGTGAGTAAAATTAAGAGCAGATATTTAAACAAATATTAAGTATATAATGATATATTTGAGAAGACACAGTTTATTTCATTCATTCATTCATTCATTCATTCAATTTCTACCGCTTTGTCCCGTTAGGGGTCACAGGTGACTGGAGCCTATCTCAGCTGCTTTGGGCCTGAGGCGGGGTACACCCTGGACAGTGGCCAGTTAGTCGCAGGGCTAACATATAGAGACAGACACTGACAGACAACCATTCACTCTCACATTCATTCACTAGGGACACTTTAGAGTTGTCAATTAACCTGTACATGCATGTGTTTGGACGGTGGGAGGAAGCCGGAGTACCCGGAGAGAACCCACGGAAACACGTGGAGGACATGCAGACTCCTCACAGAAAGATCGGATTCGGCCGAGAATGTTTTTTCAATCGGCCCGGGTTTTGAACTCACAACCTTCTTGCTGTGAGGCAGGAGTGGTAACCACTCTGTCACGTGGACCCCAACAAAGTTTTATTTATAACACAACTGGAAACGTTTATCAGACCAAGATAAAACTGTGTTTATGCTTAAAATTATGATAATTACCATAAAAAATATTGATATAATATTGATAATAATGATCTGACATTAACAGCAGGAGTTGAAATAAAGTTTTCTGTAAAGATTTACAGACTTACCTGCCCTGGAGCAGTTCAGATCTACCCTCTCTGCCCATTTTAGTAATATCCTCTGTCGCAGGAGTCAGAAAAGCCCAGGTGTAATCGCCCTGTGGTGAGACACATTTCACAGAATGGGGAGCAATGAGCGTGCGCTATCCACTATATATACTATCAATGGGCACAACCTTTGCATGAGCTCTCTGTATATTCTACAGGAATGTATGGCAAAGCTCCGTTAGTCAATCAGTTCCTCAGATATGTTCCGTACCAACCAATCACATTCGAATACCGCTGGAGATGCCTTGCATCACACTTGGGCGACCCAAGTCCTTTGATCAAAACCATCAAGATGGTGTGCGGGACTGCCGAAAGTTTGTTTGCCTCTGCTCTTCAATCAGTTTGAAATAATCCTCATGTTTTTACAGCATAAATGGCAGAAGTGATTTACAGCCGTTCCATCCAACACCATGTTGGTTTGTATGCTTCTTTGCCTAGCTAACGTCATGATCCTCAAGCCTTGGGGAAAACGAGCTGGCATTGAGCTTTTCCAGAATCCTTGCTGATGCAGCGAGGAGTCTGGATTGCCAGGCTTGGTACAGACCTGGATTTCAGAAATGTTTGACCCAATGTGACTTTTAGACATGATGAAGTTCTTTACAACAACTTCCTTATTTGACTAAATCTAAGAACGTACAGGTGGGCATGTTTATAGGTCGGGTCAATATGACGTCTGTTGTGTCTCTATTTGAGATATAAAATGTATTTGAAGCACAGTCTTTAAAACTTGAATATGTTGCCAATTAATTAATAATTAATTACTATAAAGAAGTTCATAAATCCTGTTGTAGCAGTGAGAGGCTGGAGGTACAGCTGCTCAGGAAACATTAAACTGTTTCTGAGGATGGCTCAGTGGTAGAGCAGTCATCCTATAACCAGAAGGTTGGCGGTTTGATTCTCACTCTCCCCTGTTCATACTGTCGTTGTGTACAAGACACTTAACCCACCTTGGCTCCATTGTCTGTAGCACTGGTGTATGAATGTGTGTGACTGTAGAGGTGTGTTTGTTGCTGGTAGGAGAAGGTTGTGAGCACCCCATCACATCTGTCTGCCCCAGGCGTGAATGTGTGGGAATGGGGCGAGTGGAAGCACAATTTAAAGGGCTTTAGGTGCCCGAGAAGGGTGCAAAAAAGCGTTATATAAATGCACACCATTTCTGTTTATTCCATCTTTCTGAACATCACATTCGTAGAGCTGCAGCAAGTTCCAATAAATGATTGACTCAATATTTGAGGCACAGGTTCTGTTTGTGTTTAATGCAGTGAAGACAATAAATACAATGTTTAAATACATAAAGCCAAAGCTGTACCACACTGACTCTGTTTAAAACCACAAACAGCTGTTGAGAATAAATTGCTTTAAGACAGGGGTGCCTAAACTTTTTGGCTCAGGGGCCATATTGACGTAAATTAATTGTCATAAGGGCCACCATGAATTTTACATGCCACCGATGGGGGAGGAAGGGGGTTGCTTTTTTGCATTTCCTTTTATTTTGCTTTGTTTTACTATGCTTTCTGCTGCTAGGTAGATCTGATAACTGCATGACCTGGAAAAATGTAGGTTTTTTATGAAATGTGACTCAAACTCAAAGCTTTATTCAACAGAATCAACAAATAACATGTTTGCATAATGTGAAGGGTCATTCTGAGATCTCGACTGAAGTAAACTGAGCAGGTCTTGCTCAAAAACGGTTTTAATGCACAAAATGTCACACAGGTGGGAGTCGCTAGGTGTTGTTCTCACACGATTCTTATTCATGTTCATAACTGAGAATGTCTTCACGCACAAATATGTCGAGCCAAACAAGCTCAACATTTTCTTAACAAATGTTCAAATCTCTTGGAACCTGGCCATATATTATTGATTTTATGACAGAGGCTTCGGGCCAGTGGAGATATGAATGCGGGCCGCATTTGGCCCCCGGGCCGGACTTTTGGCATGTCTGCTTTAAGACATGTCTCATGTTTTCTATTTCTGTTTAATATTTTTTCTTTCTCTTCTTGTTTTCTCATGAGTGAGAATAATCTTTCATCCATTCAGCTGACTGCAGTGTTTAACAACGAACAAAGCCAGACCTGCCTTGGACCCCAGGCCGAGGAGACAGTACAGTATGCTTTTTTGGGACACTTTGGAGCCCTTTTGGTAATGGAAAATCGCCTCGTACCATCTGTCCCAGTGCAAATGTGGCTCAAGTTTGGCTGGGACTGTCCGGTTTCTTTCCTTTTCCCATGTCCTGACAAAAATGAAGGGAAACCCTAATATGTTCTAATTTTGAACAACCCCTGTCTCGAGTGTCTAATTTGTAAATAAACACTAAACCCAAGGAAGCACACTGTATCTGTGTGTCAGTAAGTCTTTTTAAAACAAAGCCTTCTTCAGAACTGTACCGGCTGATAATCACAGCATCCTGAATCCTGCTACATTTTCTAATTTCCACCTCTTCAACAGAATCTCTCTGAGGCTGGTTGCTGACTTCATTTTGGACCCCAAAGAAACAAAACAAAGACAGAACTAAATAAGTGAATGTGTGTGTAAGCTGTATTAGCCCCCAGCTGCCGGGCGTCAGGGGCCCATCCCGTTGCGGGTGGGGTGCTGCTGACTTCTGTGCACCGTGTCACCGCTCTCATTAAAGTGGCACAGTGCAGTCCCTCTTAGACAATCAAGGCTGCCCTAACACACACGCCTCCTATAAATCACCTTGTGAAAATCAATGGGCTTGGGTTAGCCTGGGACTCATTGTGTCCTTGGAAGGTGTGAGATGAATTGAGATGAAATGGAGGGAGGGGGAAAAAAGAAGAAAGAAACATCTTCAAAATAGGACACAGGAATCCGCCACACGGAGAAACGTGGCCAGTATTAAAGTTTGTTTTTGTAATGGATGTGTAAAGGTCGCAGGCTCATGTGCGCTAAATAGATTTCAGTGGACGAGCTTCAGAGATGACCGATATTTTGTTCAGTTAATGATCCTCTGGTTTTCTGTTCCTGTTCTGTTCCTGTGCAATCTTTGAACGTGGAATGTACAAAATTTGTATGACAATGCCAAATAACATTTATTCATTAATTCCTTATCTGGATTCTTTCTTAAGAAATATGTTAAGTCTGAATAAAAGGTCAAAGAATTTGGAATAACGTTAAGGCCAAAATGTCTCTTGAAGCCCATAATCAAAATGATCTGCGTTCATGTAAACACTGCAGTCGGTCTGCCAGGCCAGTAGGTGCACAGTAAAACCCAGCACTAAATGTATTGCACACAAGACAATGTCATAATTCCACACTGCTTCTAAACATGCAACTTTTAATCCTGTACTTATAAACTTTCTAATTATCGTTATATTGTTATCAGAGCAGAGTTTTTAAAGCAGGCCTCCTGAATTTCTCCATTGTTACTCTACTTACCATGTGCAGCCAGCAGCCAATGCCTGTCTGTTACATAACAGAGCAGAACTGAGAATGATTTTTTTTTTTTATAATAATAGTTTTAAAAAATCCTCTACCGGATGCAAACATTTGTGTTTTTGTGAAGTAAGTACACCCTCTTCTTGTTCTTAAGTTCATGACCATAGGTGAGAGTAGGAATGTAGACTGACCGGTAAATCGAGAGCTTTGCCTTACAGCTCAGCTCCTTCTTCACCACGACAGACCGGTACATCGACCGCATCACTGCAGAAGCTGCACCAATCCATCTGTCAATCTCACGTTCCCTCCTTCCCTCACTCGTGAACAAGACCCCAAGATACTTGAACTCCTCCACTTGAGGCAGGAGCTCTCCACCAACCTGGAGGGGGCAAGCCACCCTTACCTGACTGAGAACCATGGTCTCAGACTTGGAGGTGCTGATCCTCATCCCAGCCGCTTCACACGCGGCTGTAGACCGTCCTGGACAAGTAAGGAGCTCGGTCACTCGGGAGGAGCTCAAAGTAGAGCCCCTGCTCCTCCACATCGAGAGAAGCCAGCTGAGGTGGCTCGGGCATCTGTTTCGGATGCCTCCCGGACGTCTCCCTAGGGAGGTGTTCCGGGCATGTCCCACCGGGAGGAGACCTCGGGGAAGACCTAGGACACGCTGGAGGGACTATGTCTCTCGGCTGGCCTGGGAACGCCTCGGTATCCCCCCGGAAGAGCTGGAGGAAGTGTCTGGGGAGAGAGAAGTCTGGGCGTCTCTGCTTAGACTGCTGCCCCCGCGACCCGGCCCCGGATAAGCGGTAGAAGATGGATGGATGAAAGTACACCATGTATAAATGAACAGACGAAACTAAAATGCGTTGTGGTTAAACCTCTAAATAATACTACACAGGGAGGATTTGGATGCATTTTAATAACTGAAAATACAAAAGCAGAATTTACAAGATTACTCCAGCAATTAACTGATATTAGAAACTTTGATTTTTTTACTTTTTAAAATACAAGTACAAAGAATGTATTGAATATTTGAAGTGAGGGACCATAAAAGTAAGTTTAGAAGCAGACAGACACATTTAAATGAAAGTAAACCTGAGGCTACACCTCTCTTGACTCCATCAGTGCTAGTTATCTCACTGAATACACAATTATCTGTGCATTTGGAATTGCATTGTTTATGTTTTCATTTTATAGAGTGAGAGACACAAGAAAGAAATGCATATACACAAAATGCAGATGAACTAAATGTTTTTTGTTATGTTTTATTACACAATGTGAGTTGTTGACTCCAACATTTTGTTAAAGTCCAGGGTTAATGTTTTTCTGGCAAACACAGTTATTTGCATTGAAATAAGCTATGGGAATAGCGATCTGTTATTTTCATTTTTTTTAAAGTAGCTAACTGAAGAGACAAAGTGGGGAGACCCCTGATCTAGGGCATTAGCACCATGAGTTACCTATTACAGCTGTGATAGCTTCTTTGAGCCCACTGCAATCTCCCTCTGTCTTGTCCAAGGAGAGATATCCCCTTCCCTTGCACTCACAGCCTTAAAGTCTTGTGTCTTTCTGGAAACAACAGGAGCGCTGCTGAAGGATAACAGCTGGTGTCCAAAGGGAGGCAATGGTCTAGACCTGTGGCTGATTATTTTTAAATGTAGTAAAAAAGTAAGTAACAAAAAGGCCAAATTGGATCTTAACAGTGCAAAGGTGTGGCAGAAAGCAGGTTCCACAAAATAGTCATTATCCCCAAAAAATAATAAAAAAGGCTGGTTTATGATTACATGGGCAAATGTGTTTAAAAAGCTTTATTATAGGAGTAAAGAATATTTTGGTTTATGAACAGTTGAACCAGTAAAACAAAGAAAGTAGTCACTACCAAGCACATGTCAAAATGACACGGTCAGTATTTGAAACATTGACCATATTTAATCTGGACATAGCACATCATAAAATATAAGTTTAATATATATATTGGCACATACAAATAAAGCATAAAAACAATACAATTTGAAAATACAGTCAAAAAGGTAAATCTCAGTCTGTGAACAAATGTCGTATCTCAGCATGTTTTTTATGCAAAACTGGTGGTCGATAATGGCCTTGATTTAACTGAGCTACATACTGCCTCAAATTTCCAATACATTATTACACATACTTGCTTTACACTCTCAAAGTGTTTAAACGTCCAGCTTCAAAGCTGACACTGTAGATCACTCTTTCAGTCTTTAGTTTGCACATGGTATTTTTCTCCCATTTATATTTTACTTTATTAAAGTTCTGACAAATAGTACAATAATAGTGGGTCACAATTGTAGTTTACTAGGCAAAAAAGCTAATAATTTTTGCATTTTGCTATTTGCTTTATGTCTTTTTAGACATTAGATTTTGTGTTTTACCATTATTTGTTGTGAGCCTGTATACTTGACTTCATATAAGTAAATACTGCTTCTAACATAATTTAGTGTTTTAAGCTTTCTTACATGAGTATTGATTACAATCTTGAGACGTTGGCTAATACAGGTTCCATTTGGGCACGCTTCCACACTACACATCAAGTCAGTAGGGCACAACTTTAGAGGCCTTTCCAATGTCAACAGAAGTGTCACAAATTACTTGCTTATCATAAATTCTTACAGCTCTTGCTTTTTGAAGTTACAACATTGCTGTCTCCATCTACATTAGCACTTGTATGACGTCACTCTTTTGAAGTAGTTGACTCTATTCTGCAGCGAAGGAGTTTGGAGGAAACCAGCTTCCATAGTATAGTAGTAAGGTATAGGTTTAAAAATAAAAAGTTTAGCATTAGTATACAGTATATGCAGTGAAAAATAATATCATAACAATATGCACACTAATTAAGTGTAAAGTAAAGAAGGCACATGCAGTGACTTTTGCTGGCTGCTCTTTATTTGTTCTTGGCGGCCAGCGGTTTGCGGCTAATCTTCTTGCTCTTGTCGTTGTTCTTCTTTGGTGGTTCAGGGTTGGCCTGCATGTGTCGTCCGTACAGACTGGGGGGAGGGGGACACAACAATAAAAGAAAAAAGCACATTAATATGGTCATAAACACTTTGTAACAGTGTACATAAGCGTGGACTGCACACATTTAATGTTAGCCGAACACACTGCTGCTGTGCGCTCTGTCCACTCTGTCTGTCACGGCTCTCCCACGGGGGGCTCTCTGGCTCACACGAAGGCAAAGAGCTCATCCGAGTGGAAAGTGCCTCTTTCCCGCAGCCTCTTTCAGAAATAATTGTGTCTTCCCCCCTTCGCATACTGCATTTTGTTCTCAGCCCAGAATGTGTGTGGTATTAACAGAACTCATTTCAAAGCATCAAAAGATAAAATGAAAACTACTACTGCACATACATATATTTGACAGCTTACATATTTATCTTGAATGTAAAACAGGTTATGATAAGGGTTTAGACTATTTAGGGTAAATGTGTGCAAATGGAGAAAGCAGACAAACACTAACATTCAATATATTGTTACAATCTATACATTTTAGTCACTTGAATAATGATGGGTATGTGAGTATTTTAAAATCTAACCAGGCATAAATGTAACGTACTCCCTAAAATGGTTAGCCGTTGAACTTAAATTCTTATTTTGGAAATTTACAATTTACAATTACAAAAAATTAGGATTAGAATTAAACTTATTACTATGACAAAATGACCAAACTCCTCAAAAAAGATTTTTTGTCTTTAACAATCTGTTAAATGTTTTAATACTTGGTCAAGTATATTTATTTTTTAAGTAAAACCATGAAATGCTTAACTTTGAAATAACATAACCAGTCAGATTCTTGTTTAGCCTCCATGCTGGGGAGTACAAAGCAAGTGCTAATTTTTTTTATTTCTAAATGTAAGTTTATGTAGCTTTAGCGACAGACCTCAGTTTAACAGTCTCTGATGAGGAAGCACTGGGACAAAATTATTAGAACACCTGACAGATGTGAAAATATTGACTTTTTTGCCCAAATAGAAAAGCGCGCGCACACACACACACACACACACACACACACACACACACACACACACACACACACACACACACACACACACACACACACACACACACACACACACACACACACACACACACACAGATCTCTACCCACTCACTGACAGCACTGACAATGGAAGCCATTTTAAATGCACATATGTTGGAATGCACATATGTTGGAACTGCCCCTGCTCTCCAAAGCCACCGATTGGTTAAATCTCTATCCAATTGAGTCTAGAGGGAGTTAAATGTGTGCAAATTAATTCTGCCCACTACAAATCCAATTGAAATCCCCCCAAAAAACAGAATCATTCTTTTTATAGAATATAAAGGGACATTTTGGCTTCTGGAGGTCTCCAGCTGCAGAAACACATATTTGAAAGACACTTGGACTGTCAGACAGAGACACTAGACCAGTCTCAGGGGAAGGTGGGGGCAGGGTACAGGGGTCCCCTAGGAGTATAAGAGTGTCTACAAGCATCCGGGTCTAAGGAGGGAGGTAGCTGTCAACAATGACACTAAAAGACCATGTTATGAAGCACAAGAAGGGTCGGGTTGACCCATGGGTACAGTATTGTTCAAAATAATAGCAGTACAATGTGACCAACCAGAATAATCCAGGTTTTTAGTATATTACAAGTTACCAGTAGGTGCAGTAGATTCTACGGAAACAAACAAGACCCAGCATACATAATATGCACGCTATTAAGGCTGTGCAATCGGGCAATTAGTTGAAAGGGGTGTGTTCAAAAATAGCAGTGTGACATTCAATTACTGAGGTCATCAATTTTGTGAAAAAACAGGTGTGAATCAGGTGACCCCTATTTAAGGATGTAGCCACCAGCACTTGTTGAACATGCATTTGAAAGCCTGAGGAAAATGGGTCGTTTAAGACATTGTTCAGAAGAACAGCGTACTTTGATTAAAAGCTTGATTGGAGAGGGGAAACCCTATAAAGAGGTGCAAAAAAGTATAGGCTGTTCAGACAACCCTCAAAATGGATTGAAGAATAACCAGAATGGCAAAGACTCAGCCAATGATGAGCTCCAGGATGATCAAAGACAGTCTGGAGTTACCTGTAAGTACTGTGACAGTTAGAAGATGTCTGTGTGAAGCTAATCTATTTTCAAGAATCCCCCGCAAAGTCCCTCTGTTAAAAAAAAGGCATTGGCAGAAGAGGTTACAATTTGACAAAGAACACATCTATTGGCCTAAACAGAAATGGAGGAACATTTTGTGGACTGATGAGTCCAAAGGCCACAGACAGTTTGTGAGACGAACCTCAAACTCTGAATTCAAGCCACAGTTACACAGTGAAGACAGTGAAGACAGTGAAGACAGTGAAGCATTGTGGTACAAGCATCATAATATGGGCATGTTTCTTCTACTATGGTGTGGCCTATTTATCGCATACCAGAGATCATGGATCAGTTTGCATTTGTCAAAATACTTGAAGAGGTCATGAAATGTTTGTTTCAACAAGACAATGACCCTAAACACACGAGTAAACAAGCAAAGTATTGGTTTCAAACCAACAAAATTAATGGTTAATTTCCCAGACCTTAATCCAATCGAGAAGCCGTTTCTGAAGCAAAACCCTGAAATGTAAATAAATTGTGGAATGTTGTTAAAGAATCATGGAGTGGAATAACAGCTGAGAGGTGCCACAAGTTGGTGCAACAGAAATGTAACGCAGTTTTAAAAAACTGTGGTCATACAACTAAATATTAGTTTAGTGATTCACAGGATTGATAAATCCGAGAAACAAAAACGTTTGTACCAAATAGTTTTGAGTTTGTACAGTCAACGGCAGACACTATTATTTTTTGAACACACCCCTTTCAACAAATTGCCCAATAGCACAGCCTTAAGAACTTGCATATCATGAATGCTGGGTCTTGTTTGTTTTTCGAGAATCTACTGCGCCTACTGGTAACTTGTTTGGCATTCATGTTCAATAAAAATATACTAAAAACCTGCATTATTCTGGTTAGTCATTGTACTGCTATTATTTTCAACAATACCGTAAATAGCAGTCCACTGCTACCACATGGATATTCTAGGTTTATAATGACAAAATGTAAAAACAATGTAACATAATCCAAAAGACCTTTCCTTAGCCTTTCCTATTTCCTTTCCTTACTGAGACCATGGGGAACATCCAGGTCACTGCTTAGGAGTTAGTCTTTTTCTTATGCAAATGATTTATTTGTATTGAGCAGTAGACTTGATTAAAATTGGCTTGCTTAATGGCTGCTGCAAATATACCATAGGTGTAATTTTCCATTATTAATGCAGATATACCCAAATTCCACCCAGAAAAAAAATGTGTACTATTATTATGTAACGTGTACAATAATGTACTATTAATATACCTAATTAGGTAAAACTTGACAGACTTTCTATTTTAGTCAGTCTGACAATTCACACTGGCAGCATCTCACAATCGATAGGTTGGACTTCTATTTTTTGAGTGGCTCTGCATCAATCTAGCAAGCTATACCAGAAAAACATAGGAATTACCTCCACTACGCAATCAAAATAAAATCTCACTAAAACATAGCAGTAATGTAAACAACAGTAGTTCAGTCAATTCTGCGGCATGGACAACGAGAAGTTAATTCTTGAGGTTGAGGTTCCTTTAGCATTAACATGCTAAAGGAAGCACACAGCTGTGATGTATTCTATCATAATCATGGAGATGACACTCAGATTTACATTTCACTCACAGCAGATGAAAATGGACCAATCCATTCACTGTTTCACTGCATTGCACAGATTGACGTGTGGATGTAAAATAATTTTCTCCAACTGAACAGAAACAAGGCTGAACTAATCATCTTTGGAACAGAAACAAAGAGAAAGTGTCAGCAGTCACCTCGAGTCTCTTTCTCTAAAATCTAAAAATCAAGTTAGAAATCTAGGGGTCATCATGGACTCAGACTTACATTTCCAGAGTCACAATAAGTCAATTACATCATCTGCATTTTATCACCTTAAAAACATTTCCAGAGTCAAAGGGATAATGTCTAAACCAGACTTAGAGAAACTTATTCATGCTTTTATCTCCAGCAGGTTAGATTATTGTAACGGCCTGCTCACTGGTCTCTCAAAACGAGGGTTAAGACAGCTAACTAACTAACACCAGGAAGTACAACCACATCAGTCCAGTTTTAAAATCTCTGCACTGGCTTCTGTTGCTCACTAAATAGACTTTAAAACAGCACTGCTGGTTTACAAGTCTCTTCATGGTTTAGCACCAGAATATATTTCTGAAATGCTAGTAGCTTATGAGCCTCCTCGGACTCTGAGAACATCTGGGACAGGCCTTCTGCTCGTGCCCACAGTTAGAACTAAACAGGGTGAAGCAGCGTTTAAGTTTCAAGCAGCAAAAACCTGGAACAACCTCCCAGATGAAGTAAAACAAGCCTCAACTTTAACAATGTTCAAGGGGAGGTTAAAAACCTTCCTCTTTAGCTCTGCCTACTCTACAACTTATAGTGTTTTTTTATCTGCACTCTTCTTTTAAAAGTTTCTAAATCTAAATTTAAATCTAAATCGTAATTTCTATAATGCACTTTGAGTTACCCAGTGTATGAATTGTGGTATATAAATAAAGTTGCCTTGCCTTGCCTTCAAACTGACTCTGGTGTGGTTCAATACAAGTGTGAAATCAGGTAGGGGATCTTTAAGTGTGTTTAATAGAAGTATGCTAATTTATTATATTATATTTTAAAACTGATTTTTAGCATACTAATAAAATATTATTTCCCCCAAAAGATAAACAAGACTATAAACAAGGTAATTAGATTTTTTTTATTTACTTAAAATATACTGTTAATGAAATATTTTTAATGTAAGTATATTAAAATATACTAAGATGTGTTTTTAAAACAGAGTACAAGAGTAAGGAAGAGTCCATGTATTGATGCATTTTAAAGACATGGAGTCTTACAGCTGAAAAAAGCATGACAGATTAGTTCCTGAACATGTGTATGTTTTAGGATGATTACAGATAATAATGGATAGTACTTATAAAGCACTTTTCACAATACTTACTCATTCATCCACAGTCACATACTGGTAAGCTACTTTTTTGTAGCCACAGCTGCCCTGGGGCAGACTGACAGCGACATTACAGCCATTTTGCCGGACTCTCTACAACCACCACCAAACTTTATTATTACATTCAAACACCAGTGCCACAGACACTGGAGGCAAGGAGGGTTAAGTGTCTTGCCCAAGGACACAATGACAGAATCAAATCGACAACCTTCCGGTTATAGGACAACCGCTCTACCACTGGCCTCTGCGCACAAGATGTCTGTAGGCCGATTGCGAGTGCAAAACTTGACAGGACTTGACAGGACTAGAGTCCTGTCAAGTCCACATGTTTTGCGAGTGCAAAACATGTGGACTAGAGTCCTGTCAAGTCCACATGTTTTGCGAGTGCAAAACATGTGGACTAGAGTCCTGTCATTAAGCTGACAGGACTCTAGTCCACATGTTTTGCACTCGCAAAACATGTGGACTTGACAGACTCTAGTCCACATGTTTTGCACTCGCAAAACATGTGGACTAGAGTCCTGTCATTAAGCTGACAGGACTCTAGTCCACATGTTTTGCACTCGCAAAACATGTGGACTTGACAGGACTCTAGTCCACATGTTTTGCGAGTGCAAAACATGTGGACTAGAGTCCTGTCAGCTTAATGACGTGGACTCCCATGGAGTGCTCCAACACGATTTAGAGCCTCAGTGTATTTTTAAAGCCTGGAAATTAGTAGCAGCTGGCCACAAGACAACTGTTGACATGCTCAGGAGGAACAAGCTAATTAAGGTCTGAGATCTTTTCAGAACATGACAGACGTCTAAAAAGGTCCACACCATTGTTATAAATGCAGAACAGTTAATCATTTCATTTATTCATTTGAGTTTATATACACTTCTTATCAGATTTATGTAATAAAATTATAAAACAATAAAAATAAAACAATAATCATCCAAAAATGAATCTCATCCAATATAAGAGAGTGCAGTGTTTAGTGGCACTTCTTGATCCCGAGAGTCCCTTGACAATGAAATGTCCTCTAAAAATGTGCCCTACAAACCCTGTAGATAGATTACTATTGTTTTATGTTTAAAATCAATACAAAATATAGCTCTGGAATACACCTTAAATCCTAATGTGTTTTTTATAATGTATCATTTCACCACACAGATGAGAGCTAACAGTAGCACTTGAGTGTGTGTCTGAGAGGGTGCTGCTGTGTAAAGGCCAATTAAAAGCAGAAGAAGGCAGCCGAACGGATTCAGATTCCTGAAAATGTTTTTATGGACCACTGTATTCCACAAGGTTTAATTAATCTCCACAAAGTTGTCTGTGTGTTTAACAGTTACATTTCCACACATACAGAAGTGTGTGTGAGATAAATGCACTGGGAGGTTAAAGGCCATTGATCTGACTGAGGCCTTCCTCCTGCAGCTACCTCTTCTTCACCAGAGCTGCCAAGCCACTTAGCATTTCCCTTTAAAGAGCAACAAAGTAGTGAGAGGGCTAATAGAGTCAAAGAACTGTTGTATGAAAAGAATGGAAAACAAAAGTTTCTAATTAAGATTCATAACAAAACAATACAGAAGGTTTTAACCAATGGCAGCAAATCTTACAGGCGTTAGATTGACTTGTGATGAGTCTCATGAGAGAGCTGTAAACCAGGGTCCAGCTGTGAGTACTTACAACACATATCTCCTACGTTTTTTTTTACAAACAAAAATGGGTCTATAGTCCACTTGATACTAGAGATGATGGCTTTATTGTCATCACAATATCACCAATAGCCATATTTGTATCACTCATAACTGCTATGGTAATATGCTTAGCCTAAATCAGCCTTAAATGAAACTGTTTTATTAAACTTCATTAAACTGCTACTAAATTAAAATTTTTACTAATTCCGGTTGGGACCTTGTTTACATCACTTAATTTAGTCTGGATTTACTCTGTAAAGGAGTCCTTGTTTTAGTATTTGCTTTAGTCTTGATTCAGGCCTAGTTTTGATCAGTGGTAGTATTCAACACATTTATTGTTGAGCTTGTTTCTTCCTAATATTTTGTAGTCCAAGTTAGGGGTGTGCCAAATATTGAATTTTATGTAACATTACGTTAAAATGAATGCTGATCTTCTTTTAAAAAGGTAACTCAACCCCAGACCAACTTTTTTTAGCGGATGATCTGTACAGATGGGGTTTTATTAATACAGTTCAGAGTTCATACAAAGTTTTGACAAAATCCTAAAAACTCATTTAATTCCACAAATATAATAAGTGCTGCCCTTCAGGTTGAAAAATGCACTTCATGCTCCTAAACCACTCTCCACCACACCTTTCGTATCAGGTAAGCCCACCTCTACAGCAGTCCACAGCACCTTTAGTACAGCCTGTTCATGTCGTAGCCTACAACAACAACGTAGCCTATGATGCGTTTACGTGTTTTCGGATGGTGCACTTGTGCTAATGTGTTTTTAATTCCTAAAGTCAGTGTGTTACCATTGACTTTCATTAATAACTTGATAATTACTGAGTAAACCAGTCGGGCATATTAGCATTTAATGCTTCAAACAAGTCCAGATTAACGATGGCTTCTTTTCTCTTAATAACAAAGTCTTAATGCTGTTAATAACAAGGACACGTGAATGCTCCGGAACGCTGCAGACGCAGACGGTTGCTGTACTCTCTCTATAAAATACTTTTTAAAATATATTTGTCCCTTATCTGTCCTTAAATATGTCTTTATCTACTCCATAATTGATCTAAAACATTTCTTTATTTACTTTCACACAGTTTATAGTCTGGATGCTGTGGAGGTATTCCTTACATTATGCCAAAGTTTGCTCATCGGAAATATTAATATAGAAAAAAATATTTTGATGCATTTTTTTTGACATACCCATCTATCCATTTTAGATGGAGATAGAAACAACTCTCTGACCCATAGACACTATATAACGTTTTTTATTATGTGCTTTTTTCTAAATAATTACAGGATTTAGGAATGTATTCAGTACATACTAACATTCCAAACTAACATATCCTATACTTTCTCTATGTTCACATAAATCGTGCTTATTGGAAACAAAGCTTTGGTCTTAGCCCTAGACTGATGTGGAAGTGGATAAGCCAGTGCAGACAGAGCCAGCCCAATAAACAAACGCTACACAAATTTGGCTACTGTGTAATCAGAACTGTAGTATTTATAGCATGGATAACTCTGCAGAATAAAACATTTTAATGTCTGGTGGTGAGCAAAGGTGCAGTTTAAATGTTTGGTCTGGTGTTGACAGAGGTGGAGGGCAGAGGACAGTTTGTCAGGTGAGAATAAATCTGTAAAGCTGCAGACACAACATTTCAGCACCTGTCCACAAACTGAGGGCTATGTGCTTTTAACAGCCTTTTCAAGCCCACATAGACACAGTTTCTATGTTTAGGGACACTGGTTCTAACTCTAACAGAACAAAATCAAATGTACAAGCTTTCCTTCACATTCATTTGCTCACTTTATTCTCTCCAGCAGATGAAACATTTAGTTGTAGTCCTTCTTGCGTTGCCTTTACAGTTGATTTAGATCAGTTTCTGAGACAGGGTCAACAGTTTAGAGGGAACACAGGTTTCTTTTTGACCCCACTGAAGCAAATGCTGTGAGAGACACAGATGTGAAGAACAGTTCTATTCAGGACTGTTTAATAATTTGTTGCCGTCATCCGTTTATCATTGTTAGTGAGATGGAAAAAAAAATGTTTACATATTGCGGATAATATCATATGCCACAGCGTCAAATGTACAGTATGTAAAAATTGTGGGAAAAGTCATAAAATTAGTTGATGAAATGTGAAAAGTGTGTTAGGTTTGCATAATATAACCCAAAAATATCATGAATACAATTGTGAATTTGTATTTTCTAAATAGTATATTTTGGCTGTAAAAATAAAACCTAATGAAAAAAAATACTGATGTTAAGGTACTCCATGAGTCAGGGGATTACATGTTACATTATTCAGGCGCTTAATGGGAAAGTCAAATAATGTAATTGTTTTTTTCATTGCAATATTTAACACGGCCATAGCATACAACATTTACCAAATATTGTAAAGCCAAAGGTAAATGTTTATAGAATAATTATAAGATATTAATTGTGACTGATGTTAGTTACTAATACAAGCCTAAACTGAGCTCCTCTGCTGCTAAACTAAAACCTAGAGAGCGTACACCACATCTTGCTCTGATCCCTTGTTTTCATGTCTGGTGCAGGACGCTCCTCTGAGTATGCAAACACATACAGGACGGATGTGGACTGCGTAGCTCACAGTCCCATCCATCGGGGATTAGTTCCACACCGTGCTCTGGAGCAGCTGTTTGGAACATTTGTGTAGAGGATTTTAACCACTTTGGATCTCGTTTGGCCCCTCTGTGCCGATGTGTGACACGTTTAAAATGAACCCCTCTCTCTGCCTTCAGCACAGTCTTATGCCTCTGACTTTACTGTAGTGTGCTGCATGTACAGATTTGCACCTTACATACAGTTATGAGATACCCTGGCAGAATTTGTGATTATTTGGCTATTTTTCGAAGAATATAAATAATTAAGATTAGTTTTATTTCTTTAGGACAGCGTACAATGTACATTAAGCCGGAGCAGAGATGCTTTTATCAGATTTTAGCTTAACAGCTATAAACATGACAACAGAAACTATGACCCTGATGAAAAGTTTACATACCCCAGTTCTTAATATCATGTATTGCCACCTTTAACATCAATGACAGCTTGAAGTCTTTTGTGGTAGTTGTTGATGAGGCTCTTTATTTTCTCAGATGGTAAAGCTGCCCATTCTTTTTGGCAAAAAGCCTCTAGTTCCTGTAAATTCTTGGGCTGTCTTGTATGAACTGTATGTTTGAGATCTCTCCAGAGTGGCTCAATGATACTGAGGTCAGGAGACTGAGGCCAGTCCAGGACCTTCACTTTATTCTGCTGTAACCAATGACAGGTCGACTTGGTCTTGTGCTTTGCATCCTTGTCATGTTGGAACGTCCAAGTATGTCCCATGGGCAGCTTTTGGGCTGATGAGTGCAAATTTTACTCCAGTATTTTCTGATAACATGCTGCATTCATCAATTTTGTCCAAGTTTCCTGTGTCTTTGTAGCTCAACCAAAACATCAGCAATCCACCTCCATGTTTCACAGTAGGAATGGTGTACCTTTCATCATAGGCCTTGTTGACTCCAAATGTAACGTTTATGGTTGTGGCCAAAAAGTTCAATTTTGGTTTCATCACTCCAATTTTGTTTCAGAAGTTTTGAGGCTGGTCTCTGTGCTGTTTGGCGTATCGTAAGTGGGATGCTTTGACCATACAGCCCATTTTAATTCAAGTGCCTTGAAACAGCCACACCACCTTATATCAGAGAGTCCTGTATTTCAGCTGAAGTTTACTGTTATTTTCTTTGCATTCCAAACTATTTTCCTACCAGTTGAGGCTGAAAATTGTGTTGGTCTACCCAACCATGTTTTGGTTCCAACAGAATCCCTCATTTTGAACACTTCTTTTTTAGAATTTGAACACTGCTGATTGGCATTCTCAAATCCTTGGAAATCTTTTTATATCCCTTTCATGGTTTATACAGTTCAGTTACCTTTTTCCGCAGATTTTTTGACAATTCTTTTGCTTTTCCTATGACTCAGAATACAGAAATGTCAGTGCAGTGCACACGCACACACACAGTTACCTTTAGTAGCCATTGTCACAACCCATTTGTGTCACGTGTGTGCATGTTATCAGGCCAAAATCACTAGGGTATGTACACCTTTGATAAGGGTCTTTTGAGTAGTTTCGGTCATTATGATTTAAAAAAAGTAGTTGTTTGACAACCACTAACTATGAGTGAAAAAAAAAGTTTGTGTTTATACTGTTACTTTAAAAATGGCTAAACAATCACAAATTCTCATGAGCACTGTAATTTCTTCTGATCATTTCATCTTGCAAAAACTTTAGGCATGTCCAAATTAATGTGATCATTTTTTAAGAGATCAGTTATTTTCACATATCCACATTCCCATCATTGGACAGTCTCCAATGTCAACGTAAGATTAGATCTATGTTCTTGTTTAAAATGAATAATTACACATCCCTCATAAATACACATCCCTCAGACTGCATAAATCATTGCTTTCTTTTTAGTTTTTTTGAGCAGTCTAACTTTCTGCTCACTGCAGAGCATTGAATTTTGTCACTAACCAGAGCCATAAAGGACAACCTCATTTATCTCATGCAATAAAACAGGCCTGTGACAACAGAAACCTAACCTACTGAGCTAAAACACATCCATTTGTCACTGTAGAGTCAGCTCCAGCTCTATTCTAGCTCCACTTTATTTTGGGTCAGACTTTTGGGCAAGAAAAAGTATAGCCTTTTGGAATTTCATAGTTTTCTTAAAATGCAATCTGATCACCTAAGTCAAGTGTTAGGGTATTGAAAAGCAAGTGTCTAAAAATATTTACACAAAAAAAATTCTGACCTTTCATGTTTTATTGAACACACTCATTTAACATTCAAAATGGTAGTGGAAAAAGTAAGTAAACCCTTAAAAAACTGGTTGACCCCTCCTTGGCAGCAATAACCTCAACCAGGAGCTTCCTGTAACTTTGGATCAGACCTGGACATCGTTGAGGAATTGTAGCCCATTCTTCCTGCAGAATGGCTTTAGCTCTGTCATATTCTTTGGACGTCTCATGTTTTATGGACCTCTTCAAATCAATCCATAGTATCTCTGTTGGGTTGAGGTCTGGGCTCTGACTTGGCCTCTCCAAAAGGCAGATTTTATTTTTCTGAATCCATTCTGTTGTCGTCTTGCTCTGGAGTTTTGGGTTGTTGTCCTGTTGCATCACCACCTTCTACACAGTTTCAGCTGACGTACAGACATCCTCACACTATCCTGAAGAATTAAGCATGTTCTTCTTGTACAAATGTATTCAGGAAACCAAGAAATTCCAAATGGGTCACACACTTTTTCTTGCCACTGTATACAATAAAACTTTCCTTTAAAAATTACTTTTTGGCTAAATGCACCAACTGAATCTCTAACCAGATCCTTCCTGCTGGAAATACAGCAGGAGAGAGCCATGCTCACTCGAGGTGTTGTGGTATTGCCCTAAAGAAAAGGTTTAAGAAAAGCCTCTGGACTCAGTTTTTAAGGTAAAGATGTTTCGTCTCTAATTCCAAGAGACTTCATCAGTTCTGAGATCAACTGTAAGAGAGCTGAGCTTATATCTCTAGAGGGAGGAGTTTCCCCTGAAACCAAAACTGAAGGGACCAAACCAGAAGGAGATAGATGGATAGAGAGACACACGCACATGCACATGCAGAAAATATACTAACTCCAAATATATATTATTAAACGTGGGAAAGCAGACCACTGTATTGGTCAAAATGGAACAGGCTGTTTGATTATGTAAAAAAATAAAAATAAAAATAAAAAATATTTAGGTTATTATTGAAATCTTGATTATTTTACACAACTCATTTAAATAAAACCCTTTAAATACCCTTTAAATAAATGAAAAACATAAATAAATAACTTAACAGTAATAATATTAAATAAATAAATAAATAAATAAATAAGATCAACAATGTAGAGCACTCCCACAATCTGGTGAAAAACAAGTGTTGCCATGCGTTGCTGACACTGTAGTGTTGCAGATCTTAAACATAATGTGTTCAGGACAAAAAAAAAAAACAACATACAAAACAGAATTTGACTAAATGATAGCTTTTTCTCGATTACATAGGTTTTGTGATCGTTGTGAGCCAAAATTTA
Source organism: Neodontobutis hainanensis (assembly GCA_024349245.1). Lineage (NCBI taxonomy): Eukaryota > Metazoa > Chordata > Actinopteri > Gobiiformes > Odontobutidae > Neodontobutis > Neodontobutis hainanensis. The sequence continues at coordinate 1,668,863 of JALDNG010000144.1, read as the reverse complement.
AATGTTAAATTCGATTAAGAAGCAGTGTTAGAGTATAGTGTCAATTTCCTCTAATGAGAAGCACAACATCACTGACAGGTTAGTCACTTTCTGCTCAAACTTCTTCAAAATTACAACCAAAAAGTCTAAAAGTTAGTTATATAAATTTTTCACTAATATAAATTGTGATTCTGTGATGTTACATCTACCACATTCTAAGATTATTTACTGATAATTCTCAAGACAATTTTGAGTCAATTTTGAAGAGGGTTCATGGCTTTTGAGTTGACATCAAACATTTCTATTTCAAGTAACTGGTCTTTGGAGTAATGATGTGGAACACTCCCGCTCTTTCTTGTACTTACTATTTGTATGTCTCAGAGCGGACATATTCAAAAACATGGGAGACGCCCAGCTGGAACTGGTCTGCAATAGGAGTCACCCAGGGGTTGTTCTCTGCTTTAAACACCTGCTTGGGCCCAGTCAGGTCTAGGTTTCCTGTAACAGACAAAAGGTTTTCTCCCATCACATGACCAGAAAAATGCAAGGAAGCACACTAGTTTAAAAAGGAGGTTAAGTGACCATGGACTATTCTTCCTTTAAAAAAAAGTCTAAGAATTGTTGGAAACTGAGCACAGTACCACATTGTAGTACATTACAAATACATTGTGTACAAGTGTGAGAGTTACCAAGTTCAGGAGGAAGAACTGTCAGCCTGTTGCCTTGGATGTGAAGCTCCTTTAGCTGTACCAAATCTCCAATCTCCTTTGGTAAGGAAATCAGGTCGTTATCCCTCAGACTCAGCTAGAAGAAGAAACAAACAGGTATTCATTTAGAAGGCAGTACTACAAAACACACATAATAATAAACACAAAAAACACTAAAATCTTTATTTCAATTGTCTATTGTGTAATATACAGCATATTATTATTACAAACCAACAATTTATCTTTTGGACTTACTATTTGAAGCTTGGAGAGTTTCCCGATGTCAGCAGGAAGTTCCTCAAAGTCATTGTCGCTCAGATAGAGAGCACGAAGAGTAGCTTTAAAAAATGTGGTTTAGATTAATACCCAAGATTAAATGTATGACTGTTAAAGATAAAGAAACAGTAGGACACCTATTTAAGTTGTAAAAGTGCCCACTTACAATGTTGCCTTTACACAACCAGATTACAAATAATAAAGTCAAGATGCTAATGTACATACAGTATAAATGCTCCAAGTGGAGCCTTGACATATTATTATAGTTATAAATATCCAAAACTGACATCCAGTTGCTTCAGCCACTGTTATTGACTGTTCAGAAAGAAGCTTTTAGTTGGCAGTAAGAAAGAAAAACACATACCCTTTCCTCTAAGCCAAGGGTCGGCATTTATGTTTCTCCAAGGGTCACATTAGAACATGGGACTCTTGTGGAGGGCCGGGCCAACACAGTAAACTCACTCATGTTTGATAAAAACACATTTGTTTTGCCCATAGTTTCAAGTTTGAACTATACGTAGGCAAAACAATATGTGCAATAAACACTCCACACCACAGTCCAAGCTGCACCTCCTCAGTTTTAGATCCACTCTTAACAGTTTGCTATAAAACCAGTGAAAACTATCTCTTTGTGAGTACAGAAGATAGCTTTAGGAAAGGTTGCTCAATCAATAAAATATTAGTAAATGCTTGGCAGGCCCAGAAGAGCCCAATTTGTTTTTTGATGTGAAATCTATAAGACTACACAAGAGGCTCTTTGTAGCCTGTACTCACCCTGACGTCCACTGCAACATCACCTTCAAACTAAGGTCTTCATTATGCAGCCAAATAGTGTTGTCTTTTTTCATGGTTAGGGTTAGGGTTAACACCCTTGTGTTGTGTGTACTTACTTAGGTAAAAGAAGTTACCAGGCAGGGCGTTGTGGTTTAGGTTGTTGTATGTGAGGTCCAACACTTCTAAAGCAGGCAAGGAACCAAATCCTCTGGGCAACGTGCTCAACCGATTCATTCTGTCCAAAAACACACACACACACACACACTTAATCTATATTATAAATGATTCCAAACTCAACATCTTCTTTGACTTTTGTGTACATCCTAAATGTGGTGTCGCCTGTGTAGGGAGTGGAACAAGGATACCATCTGTGTCTGTAAATGTAACCCACGCAGTCGTAAAGTATAAACAGACAGTGGTGCGCCTGTTGAATAGCAGTGTGAGGCTTATGGCCCACACAGACGCTGATTGTCTGTGGATCAATGCACAATCCCCCTCTGATCCGCTGTCTGTGTGAGCCTGCATCTAAACACACACACGGCCAGTTTGTTCCACGAAGACTCAACTGTGACAAATGGAAATTCAGTTTAGATACACACTTGACAGACGGGATTCATCGTAGGAAGCTGTGTGACCCATTGGCGCTGATAGACTTCAAAATGGCTGGGTTTTGTGTCAAAACTTTAAGTGTAATGACAAGGCAATACTAAAACAACATGGGTCATGGATTGGATGGGTCTAGTGTTTAGGTTGCCTTATCAACAGGAACATGTGTGTGTCCTATTTGATATACAGTTTTACATACCCTGGGAGAAATTTCTTTCAGAGAATATGACTGATAACACAAGTTTTTCTTTCACTCATTGTTAGTGGTTGGGTAAAGCCATTAATTTTCAAACAAGGTTAAAACCAAACCAAGGTCAGGCAGACCAACAAACATTTCAGCCACAATTGCAGGAAAATTGCTTGGGAACCAAAGAAAAACCCACAAATAACTGAAATACAGGACTCCCTGAAAAAAGTGTTGTGGCTGTTTAAAGATGCACAATAAGGAGGCACTTAAGAGGCTGCATTATTTTCAGACGAAAGCCATTACTACACGCCACAAAGCATCCCGCTAACAATATGCCAAACAGCAACGGGGACAAAGCCTCAAAACCTCTTGAACAAAGTCATTATGAGTGATGAGACCAAAATGTGCAAAATGTTACATTTGGAGAGGAGTTAATAAGTACTATGAGGAAAATAGACCATTCCTGCTGTGAAACATGGAGGTGGATCACTGAGGTTTTGCGGATGTGTGAGCTACAAAAACACAGGAAGGGATGAATGCAGCATGTTATCATAAAAAAATGGAGAAAAAGTTGCACTCATCAGCTTGGAAACTAGGAAATAATTGGACTTTTCAACTTGACAAGGATCCAAAGCACAAGGCCAAGTCGACCTGTCATTGGCTACAGCAGAATAAAGTGAAGGTTCTGGACTGGCCTCAGTCTCCTGACCTCAATATCATTGAGCCACTCTGGAGAGATCTCAAACGTGCAGGTCATGCAAGACAGCCCAAGAATTTACAGAAACTTTTTGCCAAGAAAAATGGGCAGCTTTACCATCTGAAAAAAATAAAGAGCCTCATCCACAACTACCACAAAAGACTTCAAGCTGTCAGTGATGTTAAAGATGGCAATACACATGTAAGCTTCCCTTTGTTTTTATATATATATATAGAGATATCAGAGACAAAAATCTTCAATAATCCAGTCAGGGTCAGACACAGTAGTTTGTGTGATTAATGTGGCTAAATTTGATGAATATAACACATTCTCACTTATTATTGATTAGTTTGTGTCTTATCAGAATCCATTATTACCTTTATATACCTTTTCTTTTACTCTTTGTTAGTGGTTGGGTGAAGCTAATTATGTCAAAATACTGTGTTTTCTCTTTTTAAATCATAATGACAACAGAAACTACCCAAATGACCCTGATCAAAAGTTTACATACCCCAGTATTTAAAACTTAGTGATTTTAAGCCATAGTAACTTAATAAATACCTATATGTAAATATCATGTGGCCATATAATTGGTTAAGCTTGTGCTTCAAACTTTCTTCCAAAATGTGCTCTGATAAATTGCAAAAAATGATGGTCTACTTTTCAGTATGCATTGTAACCTGACATCTGAAGGCTTGCATTTAAAGCATTTTGCAAAGGACAAATACTTTAAAAGAATACCATAAGGTCATTTTATAAACCAATGAACAGTAAGCGCCTAGCACCAGGTCATTTTATCCAATCAGAGCCATGTTTTTTAGGGTAGTAGAATTTAAACATTGTCAAACCTAAAACATGCCCAGAACTGTCAGCACTGCCACACCATTGGTTCAAGTGGTTTTGGACACAGCCTCAAGTTTCCAGAAAGGACAAGAATCAAGGCACGTTACCACTGAAGTGGTACAGTATGGGGTCAGGTCGGCACAGAACACCTTCAGGGGAGTCTCCGTTGTGATAAGGTTATAAACCACAGAGGCACCTCATACTACAATATTTTTCACAATCCACCTTTAAAATGACAACAGCCAAACTGAACAAAGTTCTACTAGAGCACACACACTGACCCTTCTCATACCAGACAAGAACAGAATGAGCCCCGAGTGGTCGAATGTTGTGTGCTATGGTGAAGACCTACCCGAGGTTGAGGTGTTTGAGCTTTTGCAGACTGCTGATCTGCGTGGGAAGGTCATCTATCTGGTTATTGAACATGTTCAGGACCTCCAGGTTTTTCAGCTCAGAGATGTTCGGTGGGACCACTGCAATGCACACAGAAAGAAAGAAAGGGGAATACGTCATCCAATTAGTGATAGCATATTATCAACAATCAACATGAACGAAACAAGAATACCAAATGAAATGTGCCTTCAACTGACATTGAAGCTAGTACAGAATCAGGCAGGACGGATAAGGAAGGAGCATTTGTTATAAACTTCTACGAGGTGCTCTCTAAAAAACTGGAGAAATTCAGTCACATTCCGTTGTGCTTTGTAAACAGCGAGTAAACACCATACAGACATTTTACACTGTAAGCTAATTATTGCAACATACTATCATGTCACTCCCCTTAAATGAGCATCATGATATCTGGATCAAAATTCTGAATCATGAGCGGAAAACAATACAACTTTGTACATAGATTTATTTATTTATTTATTTTTAAAACACACAGGAGGTTAATATTAACCTAAAATAATAATAATTAAAAATAAATAAATAAATAAAAAAATTCACACAAAAATATCAGTAATAGCAAATAGCAATATCTTCAGATAAGGCCACAGATGTGATGTCACAGCTCAAATTAATAAAATGCAATGTTACATTTCAAAACATCGGACAGAAAAATAAGGGTAATGCTTAATAATGCATCTACAGAGCCACAACCACACATATGCTGCAGTTACTGAACTGAGTGCATGAGGATACTGGCATGTGGGGGACTAATCTAATAGTTATTCTTGATCTTGACTATAAATAACTCTGAGACAGAAAGGAGAGATATGATTAAAAAAAAAAGATAATATCAGACTCTGAAGCATTAGCCTCACAGAAAACACTGTTGCATGTATGTGAGGAAATGGTTTACACAAACAAAACATACACTTTACCATTTTAACACATTTAAACTTCAATTTCAAAATAATAGCATCAATACAATAAAAAGTAAATATAATTTGAGTTTAGAGAATACGAGTTATTTAAATGTTTTGGTCATTAATGACCTCTGCTGGTGAACCACCGACATAACCCGATTTCAGTAAAGACAAGTAAGGCTTGTAGTATTCAGTGTGTTTATGGCAAATTTATAATTATTATTTATGAGTCATATCCATATCACAAAGGCATCCTATGAGCCAGACATAAGTAGACTGACAAAGTCATCACAAAGGCTACAACGTATCACCCAAGCGAGTCTGGCTTCGTGCTACATTTTAGAAGTGCCATGGTTAAACACTGCAGTCAGTTAAATGGACGATGGATAATCCTCACTCTAGAGAAAATGAGAAATTAAAGGTAAAAAAAAATACAAAACAAATGTTTCTTAAATAAATTACACCATGTTCTTGTGATAAATGTCATATTCAAACAGAAAACATGTTGTAATTTTTCCTGCTGACAAAGCTAGCGTTTTTATTCTCAACAGCTGTTGAGAAGTCAGTGTGGTACGGCTCTCACATCATGTTTTCTTTTTTATTCCCTTTTTATATTAAATGTTAACAATGCATCCAACTTTAAAAAGTCTGCTTCAAATACATTTTATATTTCAAATAGAGAAACGACTTTGGAAAACACATGCCTCTTGAAGGGGTTACTTGTACCAAACTGTCCTGTACTGACCCGACCCGAACTGTACCAGCAGTGAAAACAAGGCCCTGGAATAACTCTGCTAAAAGTAATACATGTGACTTTTCAACCAGTGAGATTTTAGTTGACTGGGACCTCACTGACAAGAGGCTGACAGCTCTGTACATTCGCCGCTATATTTGTCTCAGTAGTAGTAAATGCAATGCCACCTCCCTGGACTTGCATCTGTTACAAACATGAACACACTTACCCGTTAGTTTGTTGTGGCTCAAGACCAGCTGAGTGATGTTGCCCAGAGTAACTGAAACAAGAAGTAACAGCAGTTACAGGTTAGGATCTTCGTTCATCCCTTAATACAATAACACACTATTACTAAGGATTAAAAATATTAAAGAGTAGAATTTGGTTGGCATTAAGTAAAAACAATATTCAATCAAATTGTATATCAATGAATAAGTGATTATTAACAATATTTAAAACAGGTACAAAACCACAACATGTTAGTGTTGTTGACACGTGAGGCTTGAAAACAGGAACATACAATACAATCCCCCTTCTGGATGGGTTGTGAACCCAAGAAGGAAAGCAATGGCAGCGTTGTTCATTCATTACATTTAGCGAACGTGACAAATCTGAGACATTAGTGATCTCTCAATCTGAGTACATTTTAGTGGCAGATTAAGCATCGCGTTTCGAATAAATGACAACCAAGAATTATTGGTTAAATTTTCTCTTACACAATCCTGGGACGTCCAGCATATTTGAGATGCCTCTGTCGCACATATCCACCTCCGGTATATTTTTATCCCTGCTCTCCTCCACTATCTTCTTCAGTGACTTGGACATTTTTTCTAGGAATATATAGAAACAGCGGTTAAAAGTTAGAAGCTACATGTAGCTTATATCATGTTGGACAAAAAGTGGTAGAAAAAAATCATGTTATCATGAAAAGTAATGAAAAGTTGTACTTACACCTAAAAGGGAAGACTTCCGCTTAAACGAGAAACAAAATAAACCTGTTTTCTAAAGCTTTAATAAAAACTTATGCTGTTAAAGTCCTAATAGGAGTCTTTACCCCGAGCGCCCACCCAACCGGAAGTTTACACTGGTGACACATTTCCATAAATGGGCACGTCCTATGGTACGTCTTCGGACGTCTTCTTCTTCTACGAACGCTTTCCATGTAGACTGCACCTAGTTGCGTAATGCCGCCACCAACAGGCAGATATGAATCTAGACAAGTTAACGCTTTGAACCGCTGAAAAGCACAACTACTGGAATTTTTGCATCGTTGCACCATACTCCCACCTCATTTCCAAATCTGGAAAATTAATGGTCATTATAATATAATCTCTCTCTCTCAAGTTAGGTCATTAAAATATATCACCGGGCGGAATAAATATTTCATCCTTGCACTGCATATACTAGGTCAAGAAAACGGTCGACCTGTTTTGAAGATTGATTTTAATTCAAAATGGTAATTATTTCTCCCATTGCAAATCTCTCTATGTATTTAACCATTAAAAAGCACTTTGAATTACCAAGTGTCTGAATTGTGCAGACTAAGTTGTTACCATATGTATAGATTTGCTGTGCTCGTTCGTTCTTCAAATATCATAAGATATAAAAAAAAATCCCCATTCTAAATGATTAGTCTTCTGTTTACTTTGGCAAAAATCCGCACAAATTCGGTGAAATGTATTTGTTCTTGACTTTTCATGGGCCAAAATTACTACGTTTTTTCCTTTTGAGTAGCTTGGTACGCTGATAAAGGGTTGAGATCCTTGACAGTATAGATAAGAAACTTTCACATGATGCTGAGGACACACCGATAGCTGTTACAGCTCAGCAAAAGCACCCTTTTACGGCTGCACTATTATTACACTCGATAGGACTACTTCAGTAATGTGTCTATTCTCAATGAGCCACCAGAGGGCAGTAATGCACCATTGATGAGCTTAGTGTGTGCCTTACGAAACAGAAGAAGAACAGCTAAACACCAAGCAGGAGTGGCCGAAACGTGTTAAACTTGACCTTAATTGTCAGTCTTCTCTATGACTAGAGAAAGATGACTGAGAACTTCCACAGACCTGTCTCATTTATTCAGAAAAGCCGAACTTTAACTGGACCGAGCGGACTTCAGTGTCTGTGAATCTACAGCGGGGGTTATTATGGAGGCTCTGCGGGTTCTGGAGCTATACAGCGGCATAGGAGGGATGCACTTCGCTCTAAAAGGTACACACTTCTTTTGTATGGGCAAAACACTAGTAATGTAAGGCACATGGGTCTTGTGTATATTATTTAATCAACCTTTCACCTGAAGAGTGTTTTGGCAAGTCTTCTTGGCACAGTAAAGGAATCATTCTCCCGTGACTGCCCCCTACTGTTCTGTGGTAAAAGATAAAGATGGTATTCCACTCTCCAGATGTCTGTGGAGTCTCTGTCATCCAGGTCATAATATAATTAATCACTGCAGGAAAGAAATTAAAAATAAACTTGTTTATGTTGGACCACATGCCAAAAAGCAAATCACTCTTAATTGTACAGTTCAAAAGATTAAGATTAGTTTATTTCTTTAGGACGGCGTACAATGTACATTAAGTCGAAGCAGAGATGCTTGTACCAGATTATAGCTTAGCAGCTAATTTCCATCTGTAGTCCTATATTGTACATGTTTTTGGTGGTGGTTGAAACCAGAGCACCGGAAGGAAACCTACACAGACACGGGGTGAACATGCAAACCCCACACAGAAAGGCCCTGCTCTGGATGGGAATCGAACCCAGGACCTTCTTGCTGTGAGGCCGGAGTGCTAACCACTCTGCCACTGCATGTGTGGTTATTAAAAGTAAAGTGTTTTTTAACAAAAAACAGTTTACAAAATCCAAAGTGAAAGAACAGAAGACAAATCTAGATCAAATCAATACTTTGCCTCAAAACAGCAACAGTTCTTGTTGTTCGACTCTCTCTGGATTTCTTGTTCAAACATTTGGCCAATCCCAGATAGAACTGTTGTAACACTGGTAATTACTGTAGAACAATGTAAGTCGCTTTGGATAAAAGTGTCAGCTAGATAAATAAATGTAAAATGAATAAATGTATATTGTTGACTGGTCTATCTAAAACTTTCACACAGTACTGTGCCTTTACTGAAGTAGACCTGAGGGAACCTTTCACACATCAACAGATTTCTAATTTATTCGACTAAGCTTTTGATCGGACAAATCAAAGACAACCCCAGTGTTACCAGCCCTGTTCTTCATTAAAGTGTCCATTAATTCCCTTGGATTGTTTTTCTTTTCAGCTCACAGCTCAACAAAAGAAAAAAAAAATCTGTGTTTTGTTTTGAGGCTAAATTTGTTGAGATGCTGATATATAGTTGGATAAATGATTTTACTGACGAACATTAGATTGGTTGTGGCCTAAAAGTGTTTAGTGCATTTGGAAGGCTTTTATCAGCCAATATAGAACAATGAAATAGTCAGACTTCAACAGAAGTTATTTAAATTGCTACTTCTAGTCAGAAAGAATACATTTTGATGGTTTATTGTTTTTTTTGTCTTCTCTCTCCTCAGACAGTGGGATACCTGCTCATGTGGTGGCTGCCATTGATATAAACACCACAGCCAACCAGATCTACCAGCACAACTTTGCCGACACACCTCTATGGAACAAATCCATTGAGGTCGGTGTTCGCAGAAGGTTTTGTACAATAACTCATTGTGTCAGAAAGCAGAAAGTCTTTAAAGTTATTCCAGTCAGAAAAGAAGTGTTGTTCTTTAAAATATTAGGATATCAAATATGTTTCTTACCTAAATGTCCACACAAAGAACTCACAAACTGTTACACAGTTAGGTTCAGTTACTTTGTGTTTCAATATCAGACTTTTCCTAACGCTGTGTTCACTGTCGTCATGACAATGGGGAGATGACGTTTACTGTGATTAATGTGTCTCTGTCGAGGCTCATTTTAGAGTTAAACAGGAGAAATACAATAATGACACTGGAGTAGGGCCTATAGAGACATGTTATTATTCATATAAAGTTAATACAAAAGACTGACACTTCAAATGCTCTGTTTAAGACATGATTTAAATCACTGTAACACTCATTAGAGACGGTCAGCTTTACAGGGGCCAAATGACGTAGTGTAGCAAGAAAAATAGAGACAATTTAGTAGCTGTAGCTGTTTGGCCAGAACCTCAGCCTGATGGGTCTTTCACACCTGAAGATTTACTTTGAACGAAATGGGAACTGTGCAGGTTTGAAAGCTTTATTAGCTTATTTACAGAACAAACGATGGGACAAATGCTTATTAATGGTTGTTGAATCATAATGACATATATCCCAACAATTCATATAATGTTTTTTTACCTCAGGGCATACCACTGGAAGACTTCAATAAATTATCTTTTGATATGATTTTAATGAGTCCACCGTGTCAGCCTTTTACAAGGTAAAGTATATATTTTTATTTTTATTATTTTTTTTGAGAATATGTCAGTTAAACTGCTTTACAGTGAACTATACAGTGAACTTTGTCTGTGTGAAATTTGAAATTCAAAAGATGCAAAAAAAATGTTGGATGGACCCAGGAGGATTAAATGATTTAGATTTTTAATGTGACGGAGTTTAACCATTCTTGTTGTGACAGAAAAATCTTTGATTTGACTCTTTCTTTTCTTTGTAGGTTAGGACTTAAACGTGACGTTGTAGATCCAAGGACCAAGAGCTTCCTTTATGTTCTCGATCTTCTTCCAAGGTAATTAAGCCCAGCATCGCTCAGGTTTGATCTTTGCCAGTATTTTGAGAACACATTACATTTAAACCTATTTTGTGTATGCACCAACCAAAACAAATTCCATTAAGTTTTTCTTTATGTATTAAAATATGTAATTATTTCTCTTTTAATGCCCGTTTTGTAGGCTGTCCAAACTCCCCCGTTACATCCTTCTGGAGAACGTGAAAGGCTTTGAGGAGTCCTGTGCCAGGTAAGACGATCAAAATGCAAAATCATAACATCTAGGTTTGTGTCTCTCACATAATGAGGAGAACTTGGTTGGCCATTTCCAAAATCAAACGGTGATCTTTGCTTTCAGTGACTGTCATCATAAATATGACTTAATATAGTGCTAGAGAATGATCCATATTTTTATTTCAAAGGGTGAATGTGTTTTTTTTTTTCTTGTAACAAGGAATCATCTGGTGAAAACTCTGACTGAATGTGGATATACCTTCCAGGAGATCATGGTCTCACCCACAAGTGTAAGAAAACCACAGTATATGATGTGAACTTAATAAAGGTCTGTAGTGAGAATGTTGCCCTGAGCAAAATGATGACTCCTCAAGCATTGGCATTCCATTCAAACTATCAATATTCTGTTTTTTTTTCCCAGGTTGGGATCCCCAACTCCAGGCTCCGTTATTTCCTCATCGCTAAAATCTCAAAGGGAAGCCTCAGTGCTGATGCTCATTCAAAGGTGAGGGCTACTAACAGTTGGTCATCTTTGTGTGGAGTTCAAAGTTAATGTCATGTGTGTCCTGTTAGAGTTTAGCGGCGTTTACAGTCCACACTGAGATGGAATCATCAGATCAACCTACAATTTTGAGTCTGCACCCTCCCGGCTCTCAGCAGCCTAAAGACGGACAAGAGACAGGTCCGCTTCTTTATAAACTTGAGACAACAACAGAAGTCCAGAGAAAGATGGTGCAGAACAGCAACATGTCCGTCAGACAGATTCAAGACTTCCTGGAACCACCCCAGGAAATGGACCTGGAGCAGTATCTTCTCCCTCCAAAAACTCTGCTGCGATACGCCCTCATACTGGACATTGTTCGGCCCACGTGCAGGAGGTCCATTTGTTTCACTAAAGGGTACCTACTTCCCCACTTTCATACCACCATTACCAATATGCACTCGCAGGTCAAAACACTAATATCTATAATAACCGCTTGTTTGAGTACATTAATGTGGAAACATCTTTAAGGGGCATTTCTACTATCAGATTGTACAATAATTTGTGCTGAAATACAATCATTTTGGGCTGTCTGTAAGATTATTTGGTTTTGAGTATCTGGCAACACTGATTCCAGAGCACAAGATGGGGATGAATGCTTTGCCAGAGCATGTGTGGTGAGTCCATTTTGCTTTAGCAGTGCAAAATTCATCTTTAAAGTGTCGACAAATCCAAGTAAAAAATAATTAATTGGTGTGGACAGAGTCAAGCAAACAAATATACAACAATATACTAAAACCTGGTTCACAGCTGCTGTAACTGTTGTTTAAACTAATATGTAGGCACTAGATCTGTTGTTGTACGTCACACTGGGTGATTCAAATAAAGATGCACAATATTACAGAGGCTAAGAAAAGAGATGACATTAAATAGAGGTTAGCTTAAAGGCACAACCTCGTCTGTGTCTGGACATGTGCTACGTAGAGGTTGTTTTCATAAATGTTATAAGATTGGTAAGGCACCGCCCCTTTCCCCTGCCGCCAATTGGATTAGTGACCACTTGACGTATTGCAATGGGGGAAAAAATGTGCCCCAAAAGGATTTTCCTCATAGACTTTGGTATAAAAACAAACAACTGGTATTCAGCTGACAGGACACCTACAATTTTAAAAATGTTTAAAAGGTTTTTAAAACTTTTAAACTACCGATTTTGTAGTGTTTGTTTTATATTTCCTTTTATTTTTTATTTGTTTTGTTTTAATGACGCCAGCACTAAAGCCCATTAGTCATGGCAGATTATGTGGAACCAAACGGTGGGTGAAACACAAGACCACATGCTGGAAATCACCCCAGAAGCAAAAGACTCAGTTTTCAAGGTGAAGACGTTTCGTCTCTAATTCCAAGAGACTTTTTTAGTTCTGAGATCAACTGGTGAGAGAGCTGAGCTTATATCTCTAGAGGGAGGAGTTTGACCTGAAACTAAATCTGATGGACCAGGCTGTTCTGGTCTCATAGTCATTAACTATAAAAAGACAGTGTGACTCCTGATGTGAGAGTTGTTAAAGGCTCAGGAGAGTTGTTAGTGTCACTGTTCCATTCAGGTGTGTGTTTTCCCAGAAGCCAAAAGCTTATTTGTTGTGAGCAACACCCGTTGAAAATAATGGGCAACTATTACTCATTCAGGATCCTGTTCTAATAATACATCTATGCCCCAAAGTTACATAGTAAAAATTTTAAAGAGTCTGAGAGGCAAAAAACTATCTCAAATGACACAGTGTGCAGATGTATGCTAGTGATAAAGACACTGACCTTAAACGTTCTGTTCCACGCTGGAACCTGGATTTATTCTCCACTTTATCCCTCTGTTTTCTCACTCTTCTAAGCACACAAACCCCACTCATGTTGATGCTGCGTGCTGTTGACCATAGTTTAATCATAGCACACTTAGCCCATTACACAGTGTGACATGACTCATGATGACGGTTGTGGTTGTGACTCTAATAAGCCAAAATGATTGTGTCGTTACCATACTGAGTTGAACATTCATTAATATCAGTCTCAGCAAAAGTAACTAGATGTCCCACGTTGTGCGTGACAATATATTTTCAACATAAATCACACATCTCACAAATTGGGTCTATGTTCTGCATTTCGTGGAGGATTTTCCAGTAGTAACAGAGCAAGAAAGACTGTTATTGCAAAAGTGCACAGTTTGATTGAAAACTTGAAAAAAACACCCATAATACAAAGCCACAAACGGGGAAAACAGAAATGAAACATTGAGAATATGACTAAAAAAGAAGATGCTGATACAAGTAGAAAATCAGAATTTGTCAGGTGTCATTGCCCGCCAGACTGGATAAAAGAGGATGGAATAGCAGAAAAAGTATATAAAGCAGAGGGACATGCACAGACATGTAACGGACTCAATACTTTATAACAGTGCTTTTTTGAACTACTATTTCATTTCAGAAATGTATCTCTTACTTCTCCTTTAATTTGCTTCACCAAATGTTAACATAATTTTCCATCAGACTTATATTAACTTGGACTGTTCATAATCCAACCCTTTCTTTTTTCTGTGCTTGATGTTGGCAGAATAAAATTCAAATCACACCGTGTTACGGACTCTAGATAAGTTAGTAATACCACTGTGTCTCTTTTTTTTTTTCTCCAGCTACAAGCACTATGTTGAAGGAACCGGTTCAGTACTGCAGTGTTCTTCAGAAGCCGAGGTAGGGCTGGACTTTTTGTTGTAGGTTTTCTAAATCTCTACAATGGATGAAAATGCAGTGCTTTTGAATCCTACAGCTGGAGACTGTATTCAGAGGACTGGATGAGCTCTCTGATGTGGAGAAACTAAAGTGCTTACAGACACTAAAGCTGCGGTATTTTACTCCCAAAGAAGTGGCCAACCTGATGGGCTTTCCTAAAAGCTTTGGTAAGACATCCTGAATGCTACAAATGTCCTGCACTGGACAGATGGCAGTAGCCAGCTCTGAGACTGAATGTGTTAGACAGATTAGGTTTGAGGTTTCTTGTAATATAAAAGTATTGGGCTATAACAAGCTACTAATACTTTTTCTGGGGCAATATACTGTATATTTTTTGCATCATTCTATATTTCATCATCTTTAAGACATTTACATATTGTTTTAGTCTAAATAAGGCAGTCACTTTTTTTTTATTAAACTAATTTTTTTTTTTTATCTAGAATTGGCTTTTTCTATGTACAGAAAATACTTATTTCTCTCATTTACATTTTTACATTTACATTTATTCATTTAGCAGACGCTTTTATCCAAAGCGACTTACATTGTTCTACAGTAATTACCAGTGTTACAGTCACTGGAGGCAAGGTGGGTTAAGTGTCTTGCCCAAGGACACAACAACAGTCTGAACTGTGGGGAGAGTGGGAATCGAACCACCTACCTTCTGGTTGAAAGACGACTGCTCTACCCACTGAGCTACTACCACACCAGCCCAGGACCTCCACATCCACCATCTGTACCTTCAAGATCCTCTGAGACCATCCACCCGGACAGCTGCTGCAACAATCAGTGCGCATAACCAAAGAATTTCTGCACAAACTGTCAGAAACCGCCTCACGGAAGCTTATCTGCATGCTCGACGTCTTCATCAAAGTCTCAACCTGACTGCAGTTTGTAACTGACTTGAATGGACAAGTGCTCACATTCAATGGCTGCTAGCACTTTGGAGAGGTGTTCTCTTGTAGGGCAAATCCTGGTTTTCACTTTACAGGGCAGATGGCATGTTACAAAGATGTGTTGCACTGCGTAAGGCAAATGGTGGTCACAGCAGATACTGACTGGTTTTCAGACCCCCGCCAGACACAATGAAACTGCACATTATAGAGTGGCCTTTTTATTATGGCACACCTGTGCCATAATCCTGCTCTTTAATCAGCATGATGGATGGATTTTTTGTTTTTAGCAAAGAAGTGCTCACTAACACAGATTTGGACAGATTTGTGAACAATATCTGAGAGAAATTGTTTTTTTTGTGTACATAGTTATAAAAACACTTAGATTTCTTTTGTTCAGTCTATTTACATTTTAAGTGTTAGGTAAATGTTGGTTTGTTGGATTGACACATTTACAATACAATTGCACAATAGATAAATGAATTTCATTATTTACATTTGTCCAGGGTTGGGTGAGTTAGATATTTGGGGTAAGTAATCATAGAACACAAGAAATGCAACATTAGTTTAAAATGTAAAACATATTCAGGTCTGTCATCCTGCAAAATGCTTGACTCTTATGTCTGTCCCAAATGAAAATGATTGGCTCAATATCTTGCATTTTATAACAAATGTCTTGTGATTTTACTTCAATTTAAAATTCATAGCCATGCCCTGCTTGAGTTTTTTTTTTATTGAATGATGTTCTGAGACACAATGATATCAGTAAACTAAAAACTGTTCTTTGTTTTTTTTTTTTTTTTTGCAGTAATCCCAGAACACATCTCCCTGAAGCAGCGCTACAAAGTTCTTGGTAACAGCCTTAATGTAATAGTTGTGTCCAGGCTACTACAGATTCTGCTCTCCTAGCACACAGGACTCTTAAGAAGTGAAAGATTATTCAATGTGGATATAATAATAATAATAATAATAATAATATATTATTATTATTATTATCTTTTTTTGCCCCTGATAAAGACATGTTTTTAACGGTGCACTCTCCGTTTTACTGTGGGTTTTCTCTGGGGACTCTAGTTTGGGTACTCCAGGTTTTCTCTCGTCTGCACCTCAATTGGCAACACCAGGGATCTAAAGTATCCCTGGTGTGTGAATGTATCACAGTGAATGGTCTGTCACACTCCGCCTCTAAATGTCAGCACTGTAAACAAGTGGTCATTGTCAAAGGTGCTGGGATAGGCTCCAGTCACTTGCGAATCCTAACGGGACTAAGAGGAGGAAAATGAATGAATGGCATGTTTTTCTATAAAGGAATTTTATACATGAATTGGTGTAAATGTGTTTTTATATTTCTGGTTTTACCACCTTCAGCAATAAAATGAAAACTGAAAGACTTTCAAATGACATGAGCCAATATTTTATTCACAAAAAACACAGATAACATAACAAATGACAAAGACATTTTTACTTTTATGCACAAAATGAGTTCATTTTAAATTATAAGCCTGCTTACAGGTCTCATAATAGTTGGGACAGGGGCAAAAAATGTCTATAAAAGCACAAAATTGTGTACATTAAGAATCTTTTGTTACCTGTGAAACAATTAGTAAATACTCCATTTAATCGCACTGACAAAATATGAATAGAATTGCAAGCAGCAGTAGATTAGCTCTTTCTTTATACCTTTATGTCACATGACTACTTTCTGGTAACATGGGCAGCCTTCTTTCTTGGATTCATTTCTTCCTTCATAGTTCATTGGGAGTATGTCCTGGCCTGACTCCTCTCACTCATTTGGGAGAACTGTTCCTGTTAATACATTGTCTTGTAAGCACTGCTAGATAACTTCAGGTGCTGACTTTTTAGAATTAGGACACTACAAAAACCCTACAGTCATATACTTTAAGACATACTTTATAAGCAGTTTAAATGTTCCTACAACATCTAATCCAAATCCTGCAACTGACTGGTGTGCACCTACCTCATGCACACCAGTCAGCACCTCAAGGTAAACTAATGTAAATCAAGTTGCATCCTCATAAACATTCATTTGACATTGTGCAGACATAATCTGCAGACATAATCTATTCAGAGTAATGACCTTTATCTTGTTGAACCCAGTGCACACCGGATTGTCAATTCCTTGTTAAACACGGACTTGTAACCCTCAGACAGGTGATGTTGGCTTTGCAGACACAAGTGGAAAATGTTTTTTATTCTCACTATTCAAAAAATCCCTATTGATGTTTAAAAATAGCAAGGTTTACAAGACAAGGAGAAAACGGGGCATGTTATACCACCTTGTAATGTATGACCAAACCAGTCGAGGGACAGACTGGTTTGATTTGTTTAACACATAACAGGGGAACTTTTGGACACTGACACTTTGGGAGAAATCCAACAATGCCTTTGACTAAATATGTACATATCAAAAGAAAAACCTGTGTGACTTTAGGTTGGCTCCACTCACATGATCCTCTCTCTTTAACCTGTGTCCTGCACTCATTACATGGTGATGTTTAACTCACAGACGGTTAACCTGCCTTACAACAGCTCATGAACGGTTCTGATTCATATACAACAGGAAGGAGGCATTTACAGTCGCAGTTCAGCTGACCTGCACCATATAATGTTACATATTATATTGACTGTTATGTAAGTGGCACAGCCTCCATTGTCTCTGAAAACCACACAAAGGATTCAACTAAAAGGACTCAAACAGCTGTGTATTAAAAACAAATGTGGAGAGCTCTGTGGTCTGGATTTGAAGTGTTTTAGTCAAAGTCCTTTCCCTGAAATCGCTTGCTGATGTAGCCAAATGATTCAGTCCAGTCAAACCAATAAAAATAGTGAGAATATACTAATCGTTTAAAGTCCTACCATAACGCTGCATTACCCAAAAATTCCTTTCCATAAAAAATTTAAACTGGACCAATTCACTATAGAACAAAACACTAATAGAATGCATCAAACTGTGTGAGCAGATGTAGCCAGTGCTAGAATAGACACTTCTCTGTAAATGTATAAAAACGTCATTGGTCAAACATTATGGGATGTGCTTATTTAATAAAATCTTTAACATCTCATTTAGCCACAGATCCTTCCTATTACAATATGCTAATAGCTGGAACAATTTAAAAATTAAATTAATTAAAAATTTACTCAACATACAATTGCAAAGACTAAATATTCACATTCTACAGAACTATAAAATTCAATTCAGTTAAACTTTAATAATGCCCAAGGGGAAATGGTTATGGAGGCTTGTATTCTTCAGGATTAAGCAGCACTGCAAAAGAACAAGCCCCGATTCTGTTGGAACTAACTGCATGGATCAGGAACACTTCCAGAAGTCTCTCCTTTCTTTATGTTCTCCCTGTGCTAGGGAGGGTTTCCTCCAAGTACTCCTGTTTCCCTCACAAACATCAAAAACATGCTGGGCGCCCTCTGGTGGTGGCTGCTGACAATGAATTTCCCCAAGGGGATAATAAAGGGATAGGAAAAAACAAACAAATGCTGGATGCATGAAGGAATAAGCCACATGTGAAGAAGCAGCAGCATCTTCTTTTAAAAAATAATTTCAAATTTAGTTTTTTCTAACCATAGCACTGTTTTCCATTTTGCCTCAATATATTTCAAATTAGCATTTTCCCAAGAAGACAGGTGTTTCTATAAGGTCTTTACATATGGTTTCTTGATACAGCTTCCATTTGAAGTTCCCTATTTTATCAAACCTTTAACATGTAGAGCTGTAACTGCAGTGGTGTCATGCAAGTGTGCAGCTTTGTTGATTCATGCATATTAGCCGTGAGCGTATGATTTAGACCTGGTCTGTGGAGACACAAGGGGCTAAAACTAAAAAAGGATAATGAACAATGATGTTGTTTTGTATCAAAACATTCAATGTTATAATAAAAAGTAAAAAAAGTAATTTTCTTTTTTAGACATGTTGCCCAGCCCGTTGATATACTATGAACATTTTCTTCTCACTTATCATACTAAGTCTCATAACATTACATTCCTAAAACTAAGAAACTTCATTTTAGAGAAGTAAAAAAAAAGGGTTAGAATGAGTTTGCAACTTTGAAATTACAATAGATGAAAATGTATTTATTTATAAAATTTTGTACCAAAGTAACTTAATGTGCTTTAAATAAATGACACAAAAGTTGATCAATGAATCCTACCAGGTCTGATTTGGGACTGAATTTCAAGTCTCGTTTGCAAAGCGTTACTTTATGTGTGTGTTATTTTACTGCACATTCGACTAAAGGAATGTTCTCTGGACTTTCAAAAAACACAAGACACTGATTACAATATGGACATATTGCAGGGACTGACTAGAACTGGGCAACACCAGGAAAACGAATTACACCAATTTTTAAATCACTGCACTGGCTGCTGTGATTAAAATGGTTATTTTAAAGTTTATTTAATAGTTTGTAAGCATTGGATCAGTGAAAGGGCCTTTGACTCTATCAGAACTGAGCGAGGACATATGAACTTTACACGGGCGTTTATACAATATGGCAACCTACTGCCACGCACCATTAATCACCACTTTGGAACGCCAACAACTGCTCTTTCTGCTCATTGCTTTGGTTTTGAGTATTAATCACAAACAGGTTTGGTTATGAGTGATATTTAAAGTGTCTTATGTAAGTAGCCTTCATAGGCACATTGAACAAACAACTTCTGGGTATTCTTGTAAATGTTTATGTTGTGTTAAAGTTTATGGAGTAAAGTGATCATTTTTACAATTCTATGACAGCTATTAAAAGTCACTTATGGTAACCTTTTACAGGACTCTTTATGAGACTTTAGTTAGAGTTCATTTGTCAACATGGCCTATTTACAAACTGCAGGTTATTCATCTGCTTTGATCAGGTGCTCTTCTGAAGATTGTCCTGACCAACTTTTTTGCACTAAGATGCATTTTTATAGATGCCCCGTCAGGTCAAAGTCTTGGTAAAAGTCATTCAAGTGAAACTACTACCTATCAAAGCACGGTAGAGCTGAAGGCCAGAGCGGACCGGACCATGGGCCGGAGACTGTGGCTGTTGTGGCTGTGCTTCATGCTTCTCCTTGTGGAACTGCAGGGAGAGTTAAAAAATACAGGAGGAGAGAGGAAAGATGAGAGAGCGGCTGTCTCGGATCAGTAAGTAGAAATGTACTAATCAGTATTTAATGGCCTTAGTGTGTTTTAGGAGTATGTGATTAAAGAATGGTCCACAGGAAATATTTATTTTCAGTATAGCTTGTATTTTGTTTTGAGTATGTATGTACAGTATGAATGTTAATAATTTATCATATCCTCCCTGTGTTACTGTGGGTTCTCTCCAAGTACTCCAGCTTCCTCCCACCGTCCAAACACATGCATGTACAGGTTAATTGGCAACTCTAAAGTGTCTCTAGTGAATGAATGTGAGAGTGAATGGTTGTCACTGTCTATGTTTAAAAAATGTCAGCCCTGTGACTCTCTGGCCTCAGGCCCAAAGCTGCTAGGCTCCTGCGACTCCTAACAGGAATAAGTGGTAGAAAATTAATGAATGAATAAATTATATCTTACTCCGTTTTTTATTTTTTCAAAGAAAATTAGTTAATAATACAAGTATTATTACAAATAAATATTTATAATAACATTGTAAATGATCTGTAGACCTCTACCTGTTGTAACTGTTCTAGACCAGACATTTCCAACCCAATTTTAGTATATAGTCTATTTCTTAACTTTGCCCTAATTTACGTACTGCCATTGGTGCAGTCATTAAAAGCAGTTCAGACCCACATGTAGTTAGTATCGGTTTTAATTTTTTTTTTACTAAATCTGCTAGTAGCAGCTTCTTAGCATTTTCTTTTTGACAACCTGCCCAGCAATTTAGTGCAGCAAGTGAGGTTAAAATAATATCAAGGGGTAAAAGATAAAGTAAGAAAATAAATAAAAAAATAATAATGTTTGTACTTACTCATAAGAATAATAAGTTGTTTTGTTTAGTTCCATCATTCCCTCACATATTAGACGCTAAGCTATCATTTTAAACACATTAATGCTAGCTAACAAGACTTGCTAGTTTTTAAGAAAGTTAGAGATATGAAGTTTTATAAGAAATATTTTAACAATAATTTTATTAGTTTACAGTGTCAATAAACAAGTCATAACCCTGAAATATAATTACAATAATTTGATCAGGTTTTTAAATTCTCTGTCAGCGATAAGTTTAAATACATTAAGAAAAAGAATAAATCCTAAAAAATAATTCTGTCAAATTGAGAGAATGATTGTGTTGTTCATATCATTTATATTAGCATACATTTATTGCAAATGCTGCATTCTCTTTTGTTAAAAAATTGTGGAGAACTGGAACAAAACAATGTCCAACTTAAAATTATTTAATGTCTATATATATATATATATATATATATATATATATATATATATATATATATATATATATATATATATATATATATATATATATATATATATATATATATATATATTAGCTCTATCTAAGACTAGGTTTTGGAATGAATGAAATGTTTTAGCACAATGATCACTTTTGTTTTCTAATTTCAATATAACAAGCATTTACACAGATAAAATAACAGATATATAAAAACTGCTTTAAATATTCAAAAAAGACTTATCAGCAAATCATTTTAAAGCGAAGCAAGCTGACTTTAAATAGGATTTCAATTGCATCTGTTCAGTTCACAGCCAGAGTTAAAAGAAGAGTGGAAAAAGTAAAATAAATAGTTTCTAAAACAAGAAAGAGAAAAAAGGGGATAAACATTTTAGAAAATTATGTGCTTCTCCTCCAGCGGTTTTTTTGTCCCCATGGGCTTGTTTTGTCCTCTCTGTGTTTTGTTAGTCCACTCAAGGAACATCAAGAATTGCACATTTCTCTTTTAACTGTTTGCACTGTATTGTTAAATATGATTTTTGTTTTAAAACAGCAAATACAAATGCACTTATTTTAATCTGATTATACACTATTGGACATAGTGACTGATGAGTTTTTTTGTTCTGTCTTCAACATTTGACAACAGTAGCTATTTTAGAAACTGCTACTGTTGAATTATTTTAAAGCTACTTAAAAGGTTTTAAAACTATTAAAGCTGTTGTTGAGTAATTTAATTAATTTGCCAGTACTGCAACTAAAACTTTTCTCACCACCGTCATTTGTGCATCAACACAGGTCACGTCAGTATTAACTCTGACAATATTGGATATAATACAAAAACAACAGCTGATAAGAAATACGTTTTTTTTTTATATTTGTTTAAAAATACATGGTTGTATGTTAAAATGTGTACAGTCATCTAACACAAAAAATATTTTTATGTCTACAAAACAATTTTATCACTGTTTAATCTAAAGTGTACATTAAATTGAGCAGTTTAATTAACAAACATGAATAAACTATTTTTTTTTTTAAATATCAGCCTTAGATAACATGAATCTAAAGTCAGAGGTCAATCTTTACAGTGATTCAGTGACTATATGTTCAATATAAATGTAGAACATTTAAATTAATATAATATATATTTCTATCCATCCATCCATCTTCTACCGCTTATCCGGGGCCGGGTCGCGGGGGCAGCAGTCTAAGCAGAGACGCCCAGACTTCCCGTTCCCCAGACACTTCCTCTAGCTCTTCCGGGGGAATACCGAGGCGTTCCCAGGCAAGCCGAGAGACATAGTCCCTCCAGCGTGTTCTAGGTCTTCCCCGGGGTCTCCTCCCGGTGGGACATGCCGGAAACACCTCCCTAGGGAGGCGTCCGGGAGGCATCCGAAACAGATGCGGGAGCCACCTCAGCTGACTCCTCTCGATGTGGAGGAGCAGCGGGTCTACTTTGAGCTCCTCCCGAGTGACCGAGCTTCTCAGCCTATCTCTAAGGGAGCGCCCTGCCACCCTGCGGAGAAAGCTCATTTCGGCCGCTTGTATTCGGGATCTTGTTCTTTCGGTCATGACCCAAAGCTCATGACCATAGGTGAGAGTAGGAATGTAGACTGACCGGTAAATCGAGAGATTTGCCTTACAGCTCAGCTCCTTCTTCACCACGACAGACCAGTACATCGACCGCATTACTGCAGAAGCTGCACCGATCCGTCTGTTAATCTCACGTTCCCTTCTTCCCTCACTCGTGAACAAGACCCCAAGATACTTGATCTCCTCCACTTGAGGCAGGAGCTCTCCACCAACCTGGAGGGGGCAAGCCACCCTTTTCCAACTGAGAACCATGGTCTCAGACTTGGAGGTGCTGATCCTCATCCCAGCCGCTTCACACTCGGCTGCAAACTGTCCAAGTGCACACTGAAGCTCCTGGCTTAATGGAGCCAAGAGGACAACATCATCTGCAAAAAGCAGAGACGAAATCCTGTGGTCCCCAAACCAGACTCCCTCCGGCCCTTGGCTGCGCCTAAAAAAACTGTCCATAAAGATAATGAACAGGACCGGTGACAAAGGGCAGCCCTGCCGGAGTCCAACATGCACTGGGAACAGGTCTGACTTACTGCCGGCAATGGGAACCAAGCTCCTGCTCCGGTCGTACAGGGACCGGACAGCCCTTAGCAAAGGGCCCCGGACCCCATATTCCCAGAGCACCCCCCACAGGGCGCCACGAGGGACACAGTCGAATGCCTTCTCCAGATCCACAAAGCACATGTGGACTCGTTGGGCAAACTCCAATAAACCCTCCAGCACCCTGGAGAGGATATAGAGCTGGTCCAGTGTTCCACAACCGGGATGAAAACTGCATTGTTCCTCCTGAATCCGAGGTTCAACTATCGGCCGCATTCTCCTCTCCAGTACCCTGGCATAGACTTTCCCAGAGAGGCTGAGGAGTGTGATCCCTCTGTAGTTGGAACACACCCTCCGGTCCCCCTTCTTAAAAAGAGGGACCACCACCCCGGTCTGCCAGTCCAGAGGTACTGTCCCCGACCGCCACGCGATGTTGTAGAGGCGTGTCACCCAAGACAGCCCTACAACATCCAGAGACTTGAGGTACCAGGGCGTAGCTCATCCACCCAACTACCTCAGTGACTTCGGCCCGGGTGATGGACGAGTCCACCTCCAAGCCCTCTGCCTCTGCTTCCTCAGTGGAAGACGTGTTGGTGGGGTTAAGGAGATCCTTGAAGTTTTCCTTCCACCGTCCAACAATATCCCCAGTTGAAGTCAGTAGATTCCCACCTCCACTGTAAACAGTGTTGGCAGGGCACTGCTTCCCCCTCCTGAGGCGCCGGACGGTTTGCCAGAATTTCTTCGAGGCCGACCGATAGTCCTTTTCCATGGCCTCACCGAACTCCTCTCAGACCCGAGTTTTAGGAGTCCCACGACCCAACCAGGCTCGGTAGGTCTCCTTCTTCAGCTTGACGGCATCCCTTACTTCCGGTGTCCACCACCGGGTTTGTGGGTTGCCACCACGACAGGCACCAGGAACTTTACGGCCACAGCTTCGAGTAGCCGCATCGACAATGGAGGTCGAGAACATGGTCCACTCAGACTCAATGTCTCGAACCTTCCTCGGGATCTGGTCGAAGCTCTGCCGGAGGTGGGAGTTAAAGATCTTTCTGACAGGCTCTGCCAAACGTACCCAACAGACCCAGACACAGTACGCTTGGGCCTGCCGAGTTTGTCCAGCTTTCTCCCCCGCCATCGGATCCAACTCACCACCAGGTGGTGATCAGTTGACAGCTCCGCCCCTCTGTTCACCCGAGTGTCCAAGACATACGGCTGGAGGTCAAATGAAACAACTACAAAGTCCATCATCGACCTCCGGCCTAGGGTGTCCTGGTGCCACGTGCACTGATGGACACCCTTATGCTTGAACATGGTGTTCGTTATGGACAAACTGTTGCTAGCACAGAAGTCCAATAACAGAACACCACTCGGGTTCAGATCCGGTGGGCC
Source organism: Neodontobutis hainanensis (assembly GCA_024349245.1). Lineage (NCBI taxonomy): Eukaryota > Metazoa > Chordata > Actinopteri > Gobiiformes > Odontobutidae > Neodontobutis > Neodontobutis hainanensis. The sequence goes on along the minus strand of JALDNG010000144.1, from coordinate 1,643,744 downwards.
GTTCCTCCCAATCACGCCCCTCCAGGTGTCACTGTCGCTACCCACGTGAGCGTTGAAGTCCCCCAGTAGAACGATGGAGTCCCCGGTTGGAGCACTTTCCAGCACCCCTCCCAGAGACTCCAAGAAGGCCGAGTACTCTGCACTGCCATTTGGCCCGTAAACACAAACAACTGTGAGAGACCTATCCCCAACCCGAAGGCGCAGGGAAGTGACCCTCTCGTTCACCGGGGTGAACTCCAACACATGGCGGCTGAGCTGTGGGACAATGAGCAAGCCCACACCAGCACGCCGCCTCTCACCGCAGGCAACTCCAGAGTAGTGGAGAGTCTGGGAGAGTTTAGGTTCCAGAGCCCAAGCTGTGCGTGGAGGTGAGCCCGACTATCTCTAGTCGGTATCTCTCAACCTCTCGCACAAGCTCAGGCTCCTTCCCCGGCCAGCGAGGTGACATTCCATGTCCCTAGCCCCAGATTCCGTGTCCGGGGATTGGGTCATCGAGGCCTTCGCCTTCGACTGCCACCCAATCCACTTTGCACCGGCCCCTTACGGTTCCTCCTGCAGTTGGTGGGCCCATGGGAGGGGGTTTTATCCGCTTTTTGTCTGGCCCGTCACTTAGGACCTGTTTGCCTTGGGAGACCCTACCAGGGGCACATAGCCCCCGACATAGCTCCTAGGATCATTCAGGCACTCAAACCCCTCCACCACGATAAGGTTGCGGTTCAATGAGGGGTATATATATAGTTCTATTGTAACATATTTATTTTATGTCATTGTGTTAGTTGTGAGAACAAAAAAGCTAAGGCCAAAACGCACAACAATTATGTTCCTGTGCCCACACTACAGAAGAGTTTTAGGCAATGACATTTTAGAATTTTTTATTTTTTTTCAAAAATGTTGTGACTTGGCCACACAGAGCCCGGATGCTGTCAGATAATGGTGACCTCGTCTTCACCACTGGCAACAATAAAAACATCTGCTTCAAGCCCTCGGCATCTGGTCGGGTTAAAGTGGGCGATGAAGACCTCACCCAGCTCTTTAACCAGGTAAAAACATTAAAATAAGGCTTATGATTTATTTATTTTTTTCAGAATCTTACATTTTGTAATATATTCATACTTTAAGGTCAAATCCAACAAAGCAGATATTGAAGACATTAAGACAAATGGAGGCGGAGTACCCCCTGATGTCACTAATAAACTCAATCAGCTCAGCACTAAAGTAAGATTTACTGTTTTTTTTACCGCTTCTAAATCAGTTATTAAAGCTATCACAGTCTATAGTTATATATTAAATATTATTTCATCACCATATAGATAAATAAATGGTATTTTTCATTTATCAGAATGACCAGAGCAAGGGCCTTGTCATCTATGTTGACCTTCTTAGTCGCTGAAATGAAGTGTCAATGTTTTTCTCTTTTTTACAGGTGACAACTCTTGAGAATAAAGTGACTGCTCTTGAACTGGTAAGAGACGATTGTTAGCTCAAATAAACATTCTGACATAACATATTTAACAGTTCTTCTATCTTGCAGACAGTGCAGCAGACGTCCTGCAGCAGTAACCCCTGTCTGAACGGAGGAACCTGCCTGAACCTACTAAACTCATATCACTGCTTGTGTCCCAGCAACTGGGCAGTGAGTATTGTGGAGTATTAGGAGACAGCTAAAAATCAAACATATGAGCGTTACAGATAGATTAAGGCAGGCTGCTGTTTTACTGACTTCCATTACAAAGTTATTTACCTTGGTTGGTTAGCTGTCTTTTTCGGTATAATACACAGTGCTGGCTATTGATTTGAGACTGGGCCATTTTGTAAAGCTTAGTCATGTCATGGTCTAAGTGAATTTTACTCTTCTTGTCTTAGTCTCGAACATCAAGACCAACCAGGATCACAAATTGTATATTTGTCTATTCTTGAGATTGAATGAAAAATTAAATTATTATAAATTAAATTAAAAGTCTTACTTTAATTCTACCTTCTTTACCAAACTTTAACTCCTCCATAAGATTTGACTAGGTCTAAAGCCGGGTGTACACGTGTTAAGAACCCCAACTCACATTGCTTTCAATCTGACATGGTCTTGACTCAGTCTATGTCAATGTGGTCTTGACTGCAACACTAGTGCTGCTCTAAATGTATGAATCTTGTGGCTGCACACTAATAAAAAAGCTTTTGTTTTTCTCACTTAAATACATGACACTGTAATTCAGGCTGACCAAAGATCTGTAAGGGCTTTTACAGGCACACTTTTCTGCACATATATTCTAATTCAGTTTTATTTATATATGTCAACAATCACAACAACAGTGTCTTTAAAGCACTTCACAGACTATAACGTAGAGTACATTCTTCCACATCCTCCATCATAAACACAAATAAATTTAATAAATTTAATGAATAATGATATTTTGGCTTTTAAGGGAAAGTGTGCTTCAAATTTGAATTGGACAGTTTCCATTTACTTTTTAACAATATTTTGTTGTTTGTGATTAAAAATGCTGTTTGTCTTGTTGTGTCTTTGTATCAGGGCTCAAACTGTGGGACAGATCTAAATGAATGTCAGCTGTACGCAGGAACAGTGCTGGGTTGTCAGAATGGAGCCACCTGTTTGAACACACCTGGGTCATTCACGTGAGCATCTCATCTCAATGCACCAATGATAATACATAGAGTATCTATGTTTTTGAACAAGGCAGTTCTATAGTGTCTTTATATATACTGTATGTATGAGCAGCTGTAGCTGTGCTCCAGAGTGGTCTGGGGCTCATTGTACAGAGCGCTATGATGACTGCAGGAACGCAGGACAAGACCTGTGCGTGCATGGGACATGTATAGACGCAGACCGGGTCGTGGCTGGTCAGGTAACCTTCAGAGATCAAAAATTGCAGCTTAATCTACACAATCTAATCTACAGTATCAAACACCCTTATAAAATCATATGCTTGTGTACTTAAGGCCACACTGTGTAAATTGTAGCCACTAGATGGCGCAGATTCTCTACAGACTATCTCTACAGACTGTAGAGATATATCTACAGACTGTTTTTTTTGTTTTTGTTGTTTATTCAGTCAAGTGAGAAAGAGAAAAAATAAAGATAAAGAAAAATAAAATATTTTTAAACAAAAGCTCACATGGACCAAATTGGTGTAGGCCAAATTGTGAGCCTTGTCATTGCCTACCCCTTTAAACATTTAAAACTCCACATTATAAACTCCACATGATACAATAAAACAAAACAAAACAGAAAAAATACAAGACAGCCACAACAATTCCATAATAACAGAAAGAAAACAGATACTAATCCTGCCATTCCATTATCAATTAATTATTTGGATTATTTATAATTCAAATTATTTAACCATATTGTTTAAATTATTTAAAAAATATTTTAACTAATATTATTTATTACATTTCTATTTTATTATTTCTCTTCAGTATATTTTTGAAGATATTTGTCTCTTATAATTTTTAATTGCAGTAAATCTTTTATGTTAACTATTTTGTTCCAAAGAGTAAAGATGGTACTTAATACAAGCCCTACACCCCACCCACCTCTCCACCCCTCTTTGCAGCCTAAGTACCAGTGTATTTGTGAGAAAGGCTGGGAGGCTCCTCCAGGGAACCCTGCCTGTATCACTGACGTGGATGAGTGCAGTCTCCCCAACAGACCTTGTTCCACCAACCCTGTGGTGGAATGCTTCAATACACAGGGTTCATTCTACTGTGGAGCATGTCCTGCTGGTAATGTAACTTAACTAGGACCTTTTTTTAGTGAGAGGCTGTGCAACAAGAATATTAGTGTATAGGTTGATTGTGTACCGTCCATAAAGCTGTGAAGAGTCACACTAAAGAAATGCTTGAAATTTCTTGAGCCCAGGGGTGTCAAATTAATTTTAGTTTAGGGGACGCATACAGCTCAATTTGATAAAATAACATCATAAAAAACAATAAAAAACTGCAACTCCAATTGTTTCAACTTTCTTAGGTTGCAAAGAAGTACACTTAGCTACATTATAATGCCAGTGTGCTCATCAATTGGCAAAATTCCTCAGAATGTTTGTTTTCACAATAATAGGTAATGCTATTTTGTTAGCATACAGGTAAAACAGACTGTTTCTAACGGTTCATTTATCTTCTCTCTTCTCAGTTGTATTTTTCCTCATGATAGGTGTCATAGTGGCTCTGAATATTATATTCCCTGAGACTGAAACTTTCTGCATACACACAAAACACACAGGTTTCCCATTTGCCGCAGTGAATAAAAGGGAAGTGGTGCATTTTTCTTGGAAATGTAGATTCTGTGTCTACTTTTCTCCTTATTGACAAAGACATGGGTTATTTTAACAGCAAAAGAGTAAAGCAAATATTTCCATTAATGGAATCGGCTGGTGCAAGGCTGCCATCTGCTGTTCAATTCTGGGTCTCAGTCAGTGTTGATGTCGAGCTACTTTTAACCACGTGGTTTGTTATTTTATTCTGTGGGTTAAAAGTTTGACATATTAGACCAGTTAAATGTAACTGAAATTGTTGCGTAATTCTCCCAAAAATATATAAAATACAATGTGTATAATGCATAGAGTAATGAAAAATATATATTTTAGATATAGTAGTGGCATATTTTGAGTTTTGGTATTATTTGGCTAGTTTGTATGGGGCTAGTTTTGATTCGCCATTGGGCTAGTTTCAAAATCCTGACAACCACAGTGTTGTGTTATGTCCCTACTATAACTAAAAGAGTGGGACCTCCAGTGGACAATTTAGGGATAGCAGTTACTTTTATTTAAAAAATTGCATGTCATTTTCATACAAAATTCCAAATTCATCCCACCGGCTGGATTGTACCCTCTGATGCACCAGATTTGGTCCCTGGGACAGATGTTTGACGCCCCTGTTAGACTGCAGAAGTTTTTTTACTATCAAAGTCTGACAATCATTTAACACTAAATAATCTGATATTTACATTTTGACAATGACAAAAGTGTTTTAGTTTTGGTGTTGGCTCTACAGACTACAACTTTAAAGATAAAAGATTACTATCAATTCTAATAAGTGAAACAGATTCAGTTTGAATGACATAAATTAAAGTAAGTAAAGCCTTTATTAACCTAATCTCTGAGTATGACTGAGCATGTAAAACCAGTTTTATACATTCCTAGGTTGGCAAGGCAATGGCTACAGCTGTCAGGATGTGGATGAATGCAGGACTAATAACGGCGGCTGCTCCACCTCGCCCCTGGTCCAGTGCCTGAACACTATGGGCTCCTTCCACTGTGGGCCCTGTCCTCCAGGTAAAAGATACAAAAAGACTTTATCCAAACTGTTAATGTTGTTTGCATGCTGCTGTTGGGCTTAAATACCCGCAGTGAGTACATACAGTCGAGCTTATAAATTAGCCAGGTCATTTCTAAGGAAAAATACTTTTTTGGGGTTTGGGTAAAGCCATTTATTGTCAAACAGTTGTGTTTACTCTTTTTAAATAATAATGACAACAGAAAATACCCAAATGAACCTGATCAAAAGTATACATACCCTGTTGATTTTGTTCTGATAAATTACACACAAGATGACATAAACAGGTTTGAATTGCTACTAAAGGTAACCATCTTCACCTGTGATCTGTTTGTGTGTAATCAGTGTGTTTATAAAAGCTCAGTGAGTTTCTGGGCTCCTGACAGATCCTTGCATCTTTCATCCAGTGCTGCACTGATGTTTCTGTCTGACTCATGGGGAAATCAAAATAATTGTCAAAGTATCTGCGGGAAAAGTTTATAAACTGTATAAAACAGGAAAGTGATATAAAATATATCCAAGGAAGTGAGTATGTCATTAAGCAGTGTTCAGTCTCTAATAAAGTGGAAAATAAGGGATTCTGTTGAAACCAAACCAGGGTCAAGCAGACCAACAAAAATTTCAGCCACAACTGCCAGGAAAATTGTTTGGGATGCAAAAAAACCACAAGTAACTTCAGCAGAAATACAGGACTCTCTGAAAAAGTGTTGTGGCTGTTTAATGATACACAATAAGGAGGCACTTGAAAAAAAAATGGGCTGCATGGTGGAGTCGCCAAAAGAAACTGAAACATGGAGGTGAATCGCTGATGTTTTGGGGGATGTGTGAGCTACAAAGGCACAGGAAACAAGGTCAAAATTGATGGCAAGATACTGAAGAAAAACATGTACACATCAGCCCAGAAGCTGCGCATGGGACATACTTGGAGGTTCCAACATGACAACAACCCAAAACACAAGAACATGTTGACCTGTCAATGGCTACAGCAGAATAAAGTGAAAGTTCTGGACTGACCATCTCAGTCTCCTGACCTCAGTATCATTGAGCCACTCTGGGGAGATCTCAAACGTGCAGTTCATACAAGACAGCCCAAGAGTTGCAAGACTCTTGGGCTGAGCAGGAACTGGAGGTTTTTTGTCAAGAAGAATGGGCAGCTTTACCATCTGAGAAAATACAGAGCCTCATCACAACTACCACAAAAGAGCTGTCATTGATGTTAAAGGTGGTGTGCCGTCCTGATGCATGTCTGGTGCAATGAATAGGACTGTCTATATAACACCTTTCTCATATCAAGACTCTGCAGACCGAAGTGCGTTGTCAGCAGGTTTAATGACATTCAAAAGGGTGAAACTAAAGGAAAGACAAAATTACAATCAAAATATGCATATGTATTACATAAAATAACTCAAAAGACTCCACTGAGACAACGACACATTCTCCATGTTCAAATACCGTAGCGTGTCCTCCACATTACGAACAAATAATACACTTCTAAACAATATTTCTTTCAGAAAGCTAAGTACAAACTTATATATTTTTATACATACCGACGATACAACCTTAAACACAAGGCGTGTGCAGTACTATTTGTCAAAAGACGACCATGAACTGTGTGCGTGCAACGTGGGTTCTGGTCGCATTAATGTTACTTCCGTACAATAAAGTTTTATTCAAAAACAGACGGTCTTCTAACTGTAGAATGACTCCTCGATGGCAGTATACACATTTGCTTGGATTAACAACTCCCAAAGCATATTAACTTTACCATAACAGAACAGGTGGCAATACACGGTATTAAGAACTGGGTTATGTAAACTTTTGATCAGGGTCATTTGGGTAGTTTCTGTTGTCGTTATGATTTCAAAAGAGTAAAAACAGTTGTTTTACAATAAATGGCTTCACCCAACCACTAACTATGAGTAAAAGAAACTTTTTTGTGATATCATTCATATTCTCTAAAAAATGGCCCAAAAAAAATCACAAATTCTGTACTTACACTGTCATTTCAGGTTATCAAGGGGATGGTAGAACATGTACCCAGGTTAATATCTGTGACACCAACAATGGAGGCTGTTACCCATTAGCTACATGCTCGTCCACTCCAGGTAAAAATAGATGGGTTTTATTGTGTGTTTTTCATTTTACATTAAGATTTTAATAAAACCATGTTCTTTTTCTTGGTCCATCAGGATCCAGCCTTCCCATATGTACATGCCCTCCAGGCTATATTGGTAATGGTTACGGACCAACCGGTTGCACACAGAGCAGCAATATCTGTCAAACCAACAACCCCTGTATCAATGGGCAGTGTGTGGTAAGGGCCGTTGTGCATACGCAAACATGTAACAAATGCTGAACATATCATATTATAGCCCTGAGACTTAAATACATCTAGCTTAACAACATTTGACCAAAAAAATAACCCTCCAAACTTTACACTCCAGCTGCTATATGAGTTCTGACCTGAGTTTTACGTTTATATTTACAGTCAACCACCACAGCTCCAGGCTACATCTGTAACTGCAACGCCGGCTGGCAAGGCACCAACTGTGACCAGAATATTGATGAATGTGCCAGTAATCCTTGTCAAAATGAAGGCACGTGCACTGATGGAGTCAACGGATTCACCTGTATCTGCACCAGCCAATGGACCGGCCCGTTATGTCAGACACCTCAGCAAGGTATGGAAGGTGGCTAAAATGAGATGGGCAGATGTGCGTGGGAACAGTAACAAAACAGTCTAAATATATTACAATAGCTGATGGAGAAGGAATTGTCAGGGAGTCAAGTTTGCTAACATTTATATGGGCCCAAAACATGTTCAGGTAAATCTAAATTGTTCACTGTGAATGAATTTTAAAGTGAAAGCTAATACTAATACAGTTGTGTTGTCCTTTAGAGTGTGGCGGTTACCTGACGGGTCCTGCTGGTTCCTTCAGTTATCCAAATAGCCCAGGTCATGATGAATACGATCACCAAGTCAGCTGTGCCTGGGTTGTCCGCACTGAACCAAACAAGGTCACAGCTTTTAAATTGCTCTATTTTGATTTATGATTTTTCATTACCAACACCTTCAAATTGACAGTATGCTCTATTCAAATAGATCTTGCGCATTTCTTTTCCTTACTTTGATTTGGAGACAAGCTACAACTGCAACGCTGACTTCCTTCAGATTCATGACGGGGAGAGCGCCTCCTCCTACATGATTGGCAGATACTGTGGCCAAAGCAACCCCAATCAACTCTACAGCTCCCATAATGCTCTTTACTTTTGGTTCCGCTCAGACCACTCTATTAAAGGTGGTGGCTTCACAGTTGTCTGGCAGTCTCAGGACCCAGGTAAGAGAATGTATCATGATACCAAGAAAAAAAATCGGAATGCAATATACAGCAATAACAATGACTTGCGATATTTCTTTTTACATTTTATTCCAACTATTTAAAAGGGCATTAGCCATTCAAAAGCAAGAGGATTTTGGCAAATGGGTGTGCTTCTCAGTGAGTGGGTAGAGAACATAAGTGTGTGATTTGAGATTAATTTATTAATGCAAGCATTTAGGCTGCACCAACAAAAGACCACAAGTCATGATGCTTAGGACTACATCATACCTTTTTTGAACCAAGGTACTTTTTTCACTGAAAAAAATCACAAGTCACACCACCAACCAAAAATGTTTAAAAATGAAACTGTAGCCTATATTAACAATATACATTCATTCTTATCAAATTGTCTTGTACAGGAATCAAATATACACCAAGAAAAAAGTATTTTATGATCTTTTATATTTCTGCCTACTCAGTGTGAAACCTGGGCCTGTTTGGATGAACACAGAGCTGATATCCTGGCAGGAATTGTAGAAAGACACACACAAAGCTCTTCCTCAACAGCTCTTAGTATCTTTCTGTTTTTAGTTTTTATAGCAGTTAGGGTTGATAAGTTGTGGAAAATGGCATGGCATGCATTTATGGCATGCATTTATATAGTGCTTTCCTGCACCCTTCTCGGGCATCCGAAGCGCTTTACATCGTGCTTCCACTCACCCACTTCACACACATCCACTTCTGGGGCAGACAGAGAGGGGGGCTGCCACACAAACGCCGCTCAACCTTCTCCTACCACCACCAAACACACCTCCACAGTCACACATTCATACACCAGTGCTACGGACACTGGAGGCAAGGTGGGTTAAGTGTCTTGCCCAAGGACACAACGACAGTATGATCTGTGGGGAGAGCGGGAATCGAACCTACTACCTTCCGGTTGAAGGACGGCCGCTCTACCACTGAGCCACTGTCCTTTCCAACGACTGACCCAGTCAAGGCATTCAGTAAAGGCTGAAGAAAAATAAAATGACATGTTCTCCTCAAGAGTTTTCAAATATTTAACTAGTGTCTCGCACAATGGAGCAGTGGTGACATCTAGCAATTTATTGGTGAGTGGGAACATTTCAAGTTCAGTTCATTCAGATGATGAAAACTATCTGCCAAGTATGCCATCCTAGCACACCACTGATCACTTGCAAGCAGTTTGCATAATCAGACCCCTCATTTGTAAGAAACACTTTAAGTTCCATACACACGGGCCAGCATGTTGCTGCGCGACAACCATCGGACCTCCGTTTGAAAGAGCAGGGCTTTATGCTTTGCTCCCATTTCCTCACACAAAGATGCAAATATGCGACTTTTCACAGGTCATGTCTTCACAAAGTTTTCCATGCGCACAACAGCATCCATCACAGGAACTAGGTCTGCAGGTAACGCTTGGCTACGAGGGCCTCACGGTGTAAAAAACTGTTCGGAACAATCACATTTCAGTTTCTTTCCTTCACCCTGCTTACAAAGCCTTTGGTGCACCCAAGCATGGCTCCCAACTCAGTGCAGTTTTCCCACTTAAGTCCGCCTTTTTTAGATATTCTGATGTGACCCAAAAAATTTCCTCTCCTGTTTTTCTTTCTGGCAGTGCAAAATAGGATTTTTTCTCTGATTGCGTCTCCATCCACAAAACGCACACTGGCCAAGAATTGAGCATGCCCACTAATATCAGTAGACTCATCAAGTTGCAAAGCAAATTTTTTACTGATATGAATCTTTTCCAAAACCACACTTTTGATGTCTGCAGACATGTCATCAATACGTATGGAAATTGTGTTATCTGAGAGGGAGACTTTGGCTATATTTTTAACCGCTTCAGGTCCGAGCATCTCATTTACAATGGCTTTGCAGGCGGGAAGTATTAATGACTCTGCCACAGTATGGGACTTTTGATTTAGCTACAAGTTCAGCAACGTGGTAGCAAGCTTTAAGAGCTCTTATTTACCTTTGTGGTTCTTCTCATAAAAGTTGCCTGTTAATCCGTGTTTTCATCCAGATGAACAAAATAGTTTGCATTCTTTTTTTGCAGCAAAGGGTGTTTTGTTTGGAGATGGCGTTTAAGCTTACTTGGGAGCATAGCACTGTTGGCTAGCTTTTCACCACACACCAAGCACAACGGAGTCGGGGTTGTTGCATCCCCCGTGAAAGTAAATCTAAATGAAATATAGCTTTCGCTGTATTTCCTCGAGACTTTGCTCGAGGTCACCGTCTTTGCTTTCGTTTGACCTCCATTCATACTAAGGTCTTCCCCTGGGTCCGAATTTTGTTCAGGGCCAAATTTGGAGATTACACTGTCTTGTACACTGTATCTTTCCTTTTGTAAAACTTTTCCATCACTGTCACCGTAGTCTCGCTAGCCACAATGCCACTCTCACTGTCACCTGCATCCAGGCGTCACTAGGTCTCAAAATACAATACAATTAGCTAACTGCTGCCACCTACTGATATGGAAGAGTATGACATGGTTACTCTGCTGGTCTCTAGACAGCACAAACACTAGGTGAAATTGAAAAAATTTCCACAGCACACCTGACAATCTTTCATGGCACACTAGTGTTCCGTGGAACACTGGTTGGAAAACACTGGACTACATAATGCTTGATTAAAATGCCAAATAACTCCATATGGAGGTGCCATATTTATGTGTGGAGGATTTTAGAACCTGTAGTTCTTAATCAAAATTCTGACTGAGAGGATTAGTATACATATAGCTAAAGCTGCATTCCTAAACTGCATGCTGTCATTTTAGACATAGATGTTTTAGAAATGCATATTAGATAAAGTAACTCCTCAATGACTTGTCCATCCATCCAATGTCCATCCATCCATCTATCTTCTTCTGCTTATCCGGAGCCTCCGGAGACCTTTGGGGTCTCTGAGCTTATCCCGAGTGGCCAAGCACCTCACCCTATCTCTAAGGGAGGGCCCAGCCACCCTACAGAGAAAGCTCATTTTGGCAACCCGTACCCTGTATTTTGTAATTTCGGCCATGACATACAGCACATGACTGTAGGTGAGAGTGAGAACGAAAATCAACCGGTAAATTGAGAGCTTCACCTTGCAGCACAGCTCCTTCTTTACCACGACAGACCGATACATTGACTGCATTACTGCAGAAGCTTCAATAATCCCCCTGTCTGTCTCCTGCTCCATCCTTCCCTCACTCACTCGTGAACTTGACCTTTTCTGGCTGAGAATCATCCTAGTGCACACTGAAGGTCCTGGCCGGATGGAGCCAACAGGGCAATATCATCTGCAAAAAGTAGAGACAAAATTATGTGTCTTCAAACCGGGCACCTTATGGACCCTGGCTGCGCCTAGAAAATAATGAGTAGGACCGGTAAGAAAGGGCAACCCTACTGGAGTCCAACATGCACCGGCAACAGGTCTGACTTACTGCCGGCAATGCAAACCAAGCTCCTGCTCCGGTCGTACAAGGACCGGACAGGATGCCACGAGGGACACGGTTAAATTCCTTTTCCAAATCTATAAAACACATGTAAACTGGTTGGGAAATCTCCCAAATCTCCCTCTAGCACCCTGGAGAGGATATAGAGCTGGTCCAGCGTTCCACTAGCCTTGCACTGTGGATGGATTCTCGTAAAATTTGGGAGTTTTGAAACACGGGTAAATCCATCTTGTATCTCGTCAAGCCAACAGCTTAAGCCGAACAGTGGGCTCACCGGCCTTTTGTGACCAATGAAACGCTTGTTTTTAATTAGACAATTGTCCTTTTCTTCTCTTTATCAACATGGCTACGCTGAAAGACATTAGTGTTGCTGCTAACAGCTTTTGCTTAGGCTAAAACAAATCTTGGGGTAGGCGGATACTAGTTGGTGCATCATCCACTCACCTACAACAGTAAAACGACCGAGTCCCCAGTTGGAGCCAGAGACTCCAAGAAGGCTGGGTACTCTGCACTGCTCAAAGACCCACACCAGCCCGCAGCCTCTCACCATGGGCAACTCCAGAGTGGTAGTGAGTCCACCCTCTCTCAAGGAGTGTGGTTTCAGAGCCCAAGCTGTGCGTGGAGGTGAGCCTGACTATCTCTAGTCTGTACCTCTCAACCTCCCGCACAAGCTGAGGCTCCTTTCCCTCCAGCAAGGTGACGTTCCACGTCCCTAAAGCCAGTTTTCGTGTCCAGATATCGGGTCGTCGGGAACCTTGCCTTTGACTTCTGCCTAAAGCAACTGAGCACCGGCCACTTATGATCCCTCTTGCAAGTGATGAGCCCACAGGAGGGGGCCCATATCGCTCGGTTGGGCTGAGCCTGGGTCTTGTGATTGGAGGCCCGGCCACCACGTGCTTGCTTGGCAGCTTATTCTGCTCTCTCTGTTTGAGAGAACAGAGAGCTCTATCTAATTTTTCTGTCCATCTGAGAGTAGGGTAGCGAAATAGGTATGATGCAGTGCCACTTTAAATGGATAGTATAATTACTACCTTTTTTAAATATTATTTTTCAACAATAACAGAAAACATTTATTATTTATTGTTGTACTGTAATTGAAGATGCCTATTTTTTCTAAATTATGAACTCTCCCTTAAGTCTAAACTGCTGCCTTTACTGCTCCCACAAATCTATTGAACCGTTCCTAAACCTTTTATTAAAAATTTTCTTCACAGTTTGTGGAGGAGACTTATCCGAGCCTTATGGCAACATCAACTCACCTGGTTACCCCGGAAACTACCCCCCATCCCGGGACTGCTACTGGAGGGTGGCGGTTAATCCGGGCTTGCTCATTACCTTTGCTTTTGGGGTTCTGAGTTTGGAGCACCACCCTGACTGCAATTTCGACTTTCTGGAGGTAAAAAAATATTTCTATATATATATATATATATTTTTTTTACCATGCTATAACTGCTACACGTTGTTATCTCAGATTGAAAGTTTTAGCTTGGTGTGACTATAGGGAAAAGCAGAGTCACATTAAACCTCCAGTTAGCTTCAATTCAAATTTATTTCAATCTATATTTTTTACTTAGACACAATAAAGAATTTGGTGGACAGAAGTAGTTCAGCAGAAAAGGTGCATGGTTGGGTTGTGGATTAATAGAACAAAAATCAAAATTATTGTAAAGGTAGGGTTAACCTAATCTATAATAGATTATATCAATACTCATCTATGACATTTATAATCATAGCACTTAATAAATTAGAGATATCATAAAAAGGACTGAATAGGTTAGAAGTGTTTTAAAGGACGATACTGATTTTACCAGATTCATCTGCTCAGTCCAGTCGAGCAGCTCTGATGGAAAAAGCCAGGTGGTTTATTGCTGCATGGTGGCTCATACAGGGTTAATAACTCAGTAATGTAACCTGATGCAAGATATTAACAAGCTTTTAAAGAAGTGGGGTGCAGTTTATGTTGAGGATGTTAATGTAGCAAATAAAGTCTTTATGGAAGATAATAAATTGTACAAAAATCAACTGCAGAAAAATGGCTTTCAGAAAGAAAAAAATTGATAACTCATGGAGGACCAAAGAAATAAAAATGTAAAAATAAAAAAAATATACAATTACTTTATACAAACAAAAGAAGCTGAAGACAAGTATAAGAAGTATACAATTACTATGGATTATCAGAAAAAAGAATATTACAGTGAAAAGCTAAATGAAAACTGAAACAATACAAAGGCGCCATGGGGCATAATAAACTGTGGAAACAAATGATCAACTGACTATGAAGATCTAGATATGATACTTGTAAAAAATATAATTGAATTTGTCGTTGAACTATTCACATATGTAGTCTCTCATTAACAACAGGCGTTTTTACAGAAAACATGAAAATAGTAGTGCCTCTTTAAAAAAATGGTGATAAACATGACTTTTCAAACTACAGACCAGATTTATTGCTTCCACAGTTCACAAAAATATTGGAGAAGGTGTTTGTAACAAGGTTGGATAAATTTATTGAAAAATAAAACATTTTAATCAGTAGTTAATATGGGTTTAGGACAAAGCACTACACAGCAATGGCAATTGGGGAATTAACAGAAAAATTTGCAACAGAAATGGATAATAAATAATATTTATTTAATATTTAATATTTAAATTAATATATTAATTTAATATAAGTATTTTCATAGACTTAAAAAATAAGTTTTATGCAATTAATCATAAATGATTACTTCAGAAACTCAATAGATACTGAAAAGCAGATAAATAATATAAAATCAGATATGTGTAACATCAAGTGGGGAGTTTGCCAAGGCTCAGTACTTGGCTCAGTACTTTATTTTGAACATGAATGATTTTATAAACATTGGGGAGCCTTCTTTTTGCCGATGGTAGAACTTAAATACATAAAGTAACATAGGTGGTAAACGAAGAGCTTGAAAAGGTTAAACAATGGCTCAATACAAATAAATTAACATCCCAAAAAAAACATTTTCTTTCTAGGTTTTGTTTAGTTTTGATGAATTCTTTTTTTTAGAAGAAAAAAAAATTAAGAAAAGAAGGCATGAGAAAAATCTTAAAATAAATTTTAAAAACACAAATATACTGTGTGTTTTAGATCCGTGATGGCCTTTTACCTGAAGACACCGTTTTGGCAAAGTACTGCAGCACTACGTCACCAGCTCCAGTGGTGACCACTGGTCCAGCTGCATGGATTCACTTTCACTCTGACAGTACTGTGTCGGACCGAGGCTTCCATATTACATACACAACATCACCAAGTAGGTCTTTCACAGTCAGGGAAGTATCAATTTATAGTATATTATCATAAGTGCTATGAATATGAAAAAGAATACATAAAAATAATAATTAATGTTATGTGGGAAGGTTTTTGCTTGGTTTTTAAATGATTCATTCAAGGACAAAGAGAAGCCACTGTTGAGGTTTGGAAACTTACAGTTTGTGTCATGTGACTTAGGTGACCCTGGTTGTGGTGGTACTTTCACTGATACAGAAGGGATTATCATCTCCCCTAACTGGCCCAATAACTACGCTCACAATCGTCAGTGTATCTACCTCATACGACTTCCAGAGGGAGAGAAGGTGGCCCTTAACTTCACCCACATGAACCTGGAGAGTCACAGCAACTGCGCATTTGACTACGTGGAGGTATAGGATCATATGTTCCTATTGTTTGTTTTTTTTCTAAAAATATGTAAGCATACCCAATATTAAACCAGTTACAGAGCAGGGTGCTGGCAAATTGAAATTATGATAGAATCAAAAATTCCTTTATTGTTGCTTATGTTCAGTGACTCATGGGACTCAAGCCAGTTGATTCACTTTAGCTGCCACTCATCAGAAACTAGATCACAAACAAAAGATAACTCACACTTTTGCATGTCTATATGGATTTGTATTTATTCTTGGAATGGCTTGTCTGTAATTCTACCAACTTGTTGTGTGGCCATTAATAAACCATTCAGATTTTTGTAAAGGCATGCTTGAAAATGTTCAAAACAAAGGGTCTAAAAAGTCTGTAAGAGCTAGTTTGGCATTTGCTCAATCTAAGATTTAGCTATGATGTCATAAAAGCTAAATTTTGGCTTTTAAGTCATCCATGGAATATCAGATGCTTTTATAAGTGCTATGTAAATACAATTGAATTGAATTGAAACAATACAATTGAAACTAATTGTCGACCCTGTTTGGCGGCAGGTTCGTGATGGACGTATGGAAACTGATGCTCTGATAGGGAAGTACTGTGGAGGCATCCTCCCAGCTCCCATCCAGTCCTCCTCCAACGCCCTGTGGATCCGCTTCAAGTCTGACAGCTCTGTGAGCCAAGCTGGGTTTAGAGCTGTCTACACTGTTGGTGAGACAACACTCTTCTGTATTTGTTACCACTTCATTTCTAATCTCTAACAAACATGTGCTGATCACATTTCTACTTTTCTCCAGCCTGTGGTGGTGTATTGTCTGGAACCGGGCAGATCCGCTCACCCCTCCATCCAAATGCATATCCACACAACAAAGTGTGTGAGTGGATCATTAACCAGCCACAGGGCTATGTGGTCACACTCAACTTCCTGTCCTTTAGTATTGAAGGAGGCACCTGTCAATATGACTCTGTTCAGGTAAAGACAAATTAAAGCATTAGATTTGATTATTTTTAGTTTTTCACACAAACATTTTTTTTTTATTATTACCTTACTCTTTATTTTGCAACACATCATTATTAGATTTTTATTCAGAATGGAAAGAATGTATCTACTGTATTTCCACTTTACAGTACAGCTTTAAATCTGCCCAACATTGCATTGGTTCAACATCTGTAACAACACATTAGCCTTTAGATTCCTTTGAACATTGGTCTTTATTATTAGCTTAGATGTGGCTCTCATTGACAACACAGATAAAAGTGGGGTGAAAGCAGCTGACACAGTCTGGAAGTTAAATGAGCCTTTCTGTTGTAGGTGCGGGATGGGTCCTCGTCCAGCGCCCCTCTGTTGGGGACCTTCTGTGGCACTGAGATACCTCCTAGACTGCAGTCCACACAGAGATCCATGTACATCCGCTTTGAGACTGACTCTCTCGTGAGCAACCTCGGCTTTGAGGCAGACTTCGGCACAGTCATTGAAGGTGACAGACATTCAGTTGACTTGTTTTGTTGTTTATTTATATATCTTGTCTATCTTTACTATCAACATGCAATGATATACTGTATTTATATATGGGCAGATGTCCAGGTAGGATAGATATTTGTTTCAATGCAGTATATTAAATTACATTAATAAACTGCAAATGGTATTGTTGTACCGCTTTATGAACGTGATGTAATGTATGTAGGCTGCGGTGCTACATTGACCAGTCCCACAGGAGTCATCGTGAGCCCAGGCCACCCCAACGACTACCCCCACGGTGCTAACTGCACCTGGTTCATCAGCGTCCCTCCAGGAAACATCATCCGACTGACCTTTGAATCTTTCAACCTGGAATACCACACCAACTGCAACTATGACTACGTGGAGGTCTACGACAACGGCACAGTCCAAACTGGGACCAAAATTGGAAGGTGTGACACTCATTTTGAACACTAATTTACCATATCTTTCAAATGTGTTAGACAAAGTTGTGAGTGCTTAGAAACTGCTTGTATTTGGA
This sequence comes from Neodontobutis hainanensis, assembly GCA_024349245.1. Lineage (NCBI taxonomy): Eukaryota > Metazoa > Chordata > Actinopteri > Gobiiformes > Odontobutidae > Neodontobutis > Neodontobutis hainanensis. Next base: position 1,626,017 of record JALDNG010000144.1, on the reverse strand, counting down.
ACTTTCCGAACATTTCCCATTTGTTGTGCTGAGCGTATCTTTCTGTGCAGATACTGTGGTCGTTCTGTTCCTCCCTCCATCACCAGCACTGACAGTCTGTTGACCGTCCTGCTTGTGACAGACACAAGTTTAGCAACAGAAGGATTCTCCGCCCGTTATGTCTCCATAAACGCTGCCACTGGTACATTAACATTAATTATACATTTTAATGGCAATGATTGCTATACTGTATAATTTAACTCATGATTAAATTCTCTCTCCTGTCAGACTGTAGTGAGACCTTCAACTCCCCAACAGGCTCCTTCTTCTCTCCCAACTACCCCAACTACTACCCCAGCGGAAGAGACTGCACTTTCAAAATCAATGTACAGGTAGGGTTAAACCTTTATCAAATAGATTATATCAATACACATGACATTCATACTTGTAGTACAACTTTCAATAAATAAAATAATCTCTTATATACTGGCCATACAACAAAAATAGAAATTGTTAAAAGGTTTAAAAAGAAGGTAGCTGAACTAAATAAATAAAGTAAGTAAAGCATCAGACAAATATAGCTCCTTATCCATTTTTTAAACTTAAGGTGAATTGAAGAAAAGGCATCTGGATCCAAGGTGAAGACATTTCATCCAAGGGACTCAATTCTTGTCAAAAGTTCAACTTGTGAGAGAGCTGAGTTTTATGGCCCTCAGAGGATTCCCCCTCCAGCACTAGAGTTAATTTACCAGTGAGAGACTCGTTCTCACCATGGCTTCCCGAGGCCTGGGACTCTTCATGCTCCCAGTCAGATTCTGGCTCAAATGCGTAATCATTGTTTGCCGCAGACTTGCAGTAGGTCTCTGGTGGGGGGTTAATGATGTCATCAGGTGTGTGTGTTGGGCGGAGTGAAAACTGTGTGTAGGACTGTTTGATAAGCATTGAGCTTAACTTTTTATCTGTGTTTTTTTCTTACACCACAAGGACTTCACACAAGGTGCTCCACAGTGTGTTTGTGTTAATTATGTAGCTTTCTGCGAATTATCCATGAGTCATTTTGATTTGAAACACACTGCTTCAGCTCAGTGCCTCAGCATTACTGTAGAAATAGACGTTGTCCGCTCCTAAACAAGGCTGGTAAACAGAAGTTCCTCTGGAGCTGGAGCAGTCTCCTCTCGTTCATCACTCTCCCGCAGCAGCAGAGCTCAGTGGAGTGAGCTAATCGGCATGAGGCTAGTCTGCACACAGAGCGCTACACAGAGCAGCCAGTACCGAACAGATAAAGCACAGTTTAATGCATAAAACACTTAACCATGAATGTAATGTAGCGTTGAAAACTCCAACAACCAAATGTTGTATTATATTTACTGCTCTTTTAATTTGTGGGAAACACTAGTGTAACCCACAATTGAATTGATGAGGCACTTTACATTTTAAGAAGACTGTTCCCCAAAAACTAATTTTGTACAAGTGCAACCTGGTAAAGACAAATTAATAAACAAGAAGGAATTGGGCAGGACATGAACTGAACTTTGTTCAGTTAAAAAGGCCAGTGCTCCAAACCCGAGCGTTAAGAGTGGGTTTTCCAGGGTCTTGTGTATCCTAAACTTTGAGTCATTCTGATCGAAACATGCTACATACTCTTCACTGGAAGCACATGGAACTGTGTTAATAATTAAAAACTGGGCACTGAATGTAGGATACATAAAATCAGGGATCCAAGATTCTAGCTTTTATTAACTTTTGACCAGTCACAGTGTATTCAGGTGAAACCCCTCACTTTGAGGGGATAAAACTCAGTTCTTATCAGTTGAACTTAGAATTGAAAAAGTACCTTGAATGAGGGTCGAAACGTCTTCACTTTTAAACCTACATCCAGATGCCTTTTTTGAAACCTTCTCTTGACTTTAACCTGAATGACTGAGAACTCCTCCACAGAACTTGGTCAGTTGGTGAATTGGTCATTGCTCTACATTTTTAGAGATGTACAGGTAGGAGCTACTGTACGTTCTCTGGTGACATCCCATAGTAGAGGCTCCCAAGGCCAACAGGTGATAAGGCTGGTCAAAAAGTGAGCACTTTAGACAGGAAAAAAAATAAAAAATTCAATGCAGTTAGGTTTGAAACAGGTTGGTAAGAAAGTAGCAAATAAAAGCTCACTGTTTTCTATTGATGTATGATAAGCCTTTGCCTGCTGACCTTGAAAACATGACTAGAATCTATTTTAAATGTTTTTTTGGTCATTCCAAAACACAAAACCACCATAGAAGGAGTTGCACTGTGCATTATCCTCACATTAAAAAACATTAAGCAGCTTTGTTTGGATGCTTTTTAATTTGAGGTTTTTCTCTTTCCATTTCAATTTCCAATTGATGACATACATGGTCTGAAAGATGCAAAAACAGCCTCTGAAACAGCATAATTCAAAACACAGATTTACGTATTAAAGACTTCTAAACCAGTGCATGTTAAATCAAATTCTGCTGAGTATCAACAACATTGTTGACATAGACCTTACATAAATTCATGTCCCAGAAATATGGAGCCTCACTTATTTTGGCCACAACACCACACATAATTAAAAATAGAGCCCTGGAGTCCCATGAGTTGGTGCAGTCTATTGGTTATAAAGGCAGCCAGTGTAGATACAATACACTTAAATTGAGCCTTATCCTGCACCATGTAATAGTCTAAGACCGATGTCTGTGTGACACAGTGCAACACATTAACTTTACCTGTAGCTGCTACACTCTACAGCAGGGGTGCTCACACTTCAGCTTGCAAGCAACTTATATAATGACCAAGGCAAAATGATCTACCCACTACAAAAATGCAAAACGTATATTTATTTACAAATATATTGAGGATTCTTTATATGTACAATGTATGTTGATGTACCTTGCACAACCGTATGAGCCAATAACTTCAGATACCTTTGCTTTAACCTTCAAACATTTATTAAAACTAAATAAAAATGTCTACAGTGTCACAGGAGACAAAGACATTATCCTCTTTAACTTATCCCTTATGCGTCTGGTTTGTTTGAATTTTCTACATTCCATCAATTTCAAACCTTATGTCGAGAAACCAAACAACAGCTTCACAAGAGGATGTATCAGCACAGAGGAGCCAATCCTGGAGGACCTGAGTCTGCAGTTCACCTCCACCTCAAAGAGAAAGGACATTCCTTTGAGGACAGCAATGTCCGAATTGTGGCCAGAGAGGCCAGATGGTTTGAGAGAGGTGTGAAGGAAGCCATTTGTTGAAATTGAAAGAGCCCTCTTTGAACAGAGGAGGTGGCCTCAGATTCTTTACAACAGTGTTCTAAAATCTAAATCAAAAGTTTCACTCTAGAACAACATCAACACCTGAATGAAACAGTGACTCGCCTGAGCTTTAACTACTCTCACATCAGGAGTCACACTGTCCTTTCATAGCTAACGACAATGAGACCGGAACTGCCTGGTCCCATCAGGTCAACCCCCTCCCTCTAGAGATATAAGCTCAGCTCTTGAAGTCTTAAGTCTCTTGGAATTATAGACAAAATGTCTTTACCTTGAAAACTGAGTCCAGATGCTGTTGCTTTAGCCTTTTCTTCTAACATTACTAAGAAAGCCTTTTCCGTCCTTATGTTCATATCACAACAGCATCTAGGATTATCTAGAAGACTAATGAGCACCCTGAGCAGAATGATTAAAATCAATGGTGAAAACAACTTCTTATCAGTTGATGCTCAACAAAGTTAAATGTAACACAGGACAAGAACGTCAAAACTTTTGGACTCATCTAAAATCTGATTGACCCTCAGGAAGGGGAGATCTGGGCAGTGGGTGGGGTGCACCAGCCTTTGTTCTGTGTTTATCGGTATCATGAAAGTATTGAAAATAAAAACATTTAAAGTTAAAAATAAAATGCAATCTACTTCACTTGTGTAATTAAATCAAAGAAGGATAGAAAAGTCTCAGTCTATAGCAAATTCAATGTTTCATTATAGCCTGGTGAAATAAGCTAAAAATATATGTTATGAACAGGTCAACATGCAGATCATGCTGAACTTCACTGACTTTGAACTGGAAGGCGCCCCACCAGCTTGCAACTTTGATTTTGTGGAGATCAGGTAAGAAAAGACTCAGGGAAGAGGCTTGAGGAATTATTACTCAGTATTGCCCAGTGCAAAATAAACTGCACCATCTAAAGTATTTTCATCTTTTTCTTTGTTTCCAGGGATGGTGGCTATGAGACATCTCCTCTGATCGGGAAGTTTTGTGGTGACCAGAGACCCCCAGTACTGGTATCCCATAGCAACCGTCTATGGATTAGATTCCGCTCTGATGCGTCAGTCACTAATCGTGGTTTTACGGCTCACTGGGACGGCACACAGAGCGGTCAGTGGGACTTTCATTCAACTTGATCAACATTATTTGGAGAAAAGTAAAGCTCCAGTGTATTATAAAACTGATTGTCCTTTTAATACTTGAACAATTTGACAAAAAAATTAAACTTAATTTCTTTGTACCAGGCTGTGGAGGCACATTGAGCACAGCCTCAGGGGGTTTCTCGTCCCCGAACTACCCTTTGCCTTATCACCCCAACACTGAGTGCTACTGGAACCTCCGGACCAGCCAGGGCAGCCTTCTGCTCCTCTCTATCTCTGACTTCCACCTGGAGAGCAGCACCGCCTGCTCCTTCGACTACCTGGCAGTAAGTACTGGCTGTTCACATCGTCTTGTGCAGGATTAGAAGATTCATACCTGTTTTTCTTTCCTTTATCCTGCCAGAATAAAGGCTATTCATTCCACTGATGTTATGTTGGGAACTTTTTAAAAGTTACAAAAAATATGTTTAACAGCCAACTTTTCATCAAGCCTTGAAACAACAACAAGCTGAACTTAACACACTTAAGTGCTTTTATTAATCCTTGTGTGAGCTTTTATGTAACTAAAAACTTTTACTATACTCTATATTTTATGTAGCAGCACTCTCTCACATCCATACACCAGAGAAACATTCACACATTCATACAACAGAGAAACATTCACACATTCATACACCAGAGCAACATTCATACATTCATACACCAGAGCAACATTCATACATTCATACACCAGAGCAACATTCACACATTCATACAACAGAGAAACATTCACACATTCATACAACAGAGCAACATTCATACATTCATACAACAGAGCAACATTCATACATTCATACACCAGAGCAACATTCACACATTCATACACCAGACCAACATTCACACATTCATACACCAGAGTAACATTCACACATTCATACACCAGAGTAACATTCACACATTCATACACCAGAGCAACATTCACACATTCATACAACAGAGCAACATTCATACATTCATACACCAGAGCAACATTCACACATTCATATAACAGAGCAACATTCACACATTCATATAACAGAGCAACATTCACACATTCATACACCAGAGCAACATTCACACATTCATACACCAGAGCAACATTCACACATTCATACAACAGAGCAACATTCATACATTCATACACCAGAGCAACATTCACACATTCATATAACAGAGCAACATTCACACATTCATATAACAGAGCAACATTCACACATTCATACACCAGAGCAACATTCACACATTCATACACCAGAGCAACATTCACACATTTATACACCAGAGAAACATTCACACATTCATACAACAGAGCAACATTCACACGTTCATACACCAGAGCAACATTCACACGTTCATATAACAGAGCAACATTCACACGTTCATACAACAGAGAAACATTCACACATTCATACACCAGAGCAACATTCACACATTCATACACCAGAGCAACATTCACACACATTCATACACCAGAGCAACATTCACACATTCATACACCAGAGCAACACTCTCACACGTTCATACACCAGAGCAACATTCATACATTCATACACCAGAGCAACATTCACACATTCATACAACAGAGCAACATTCATACATTCATACACCAGAGAAACATTCACACATTCATACACCAGAGCAACATTCACACATTCATACACCAGAGCAACATTCACACATTCATACACCAGAGCAACACTCTCACACGTTCATACACCAGCGCAACATTCACACATTCATACACCAGAGCAACACTCTCACACGTTCATACACCAGAGCAACATTCACACATTCATACACCAGAGCAACACTCTCACACGTTCATACATCAGAGCAACATTCACACATTCATATAACAGAGCAACATTCACACACATTCATACACCAGAGCAACATTCACACATTCATATACCAGAGCAACACTCTCACACGTTCATACACCAGAGCAACATTCACACATTCATACACCAGAGCAACACTCTCACACGTTCATGCATCAGAGCAACACTCTCACACATTCATACACCAGAGCAACATTAACACACATTCATACACCAGAGCAACATTCACACACATTCATACACCAGAGCAACATTCACACACATTCATATACCAGAGCAACATTCACACATTCATACAACAGAGCAACATTCACACATTCATACACCAGAGCAACACTCTCACACATTCATACACCAGACCAACATTCACACATTCATACACCAGACCAACATTCACACATTCATACACCAGAGCAACACTCTCACACATTCATACACCAGACCAACATTCACACATTCATACACGAGAGCAACATTCACACATTTATACACCTGTGCAACATTTACACACATTCATACTCCAGAGCAACACTCTCACACATTCATACACCAGACCAACATTCACACATTCAAACACCAGACCAACATTCACACATTCATACACCAGACCAACATTCACACATTCAAACACCAGACCAACATTCACACATTCATACACGAGAGCAACATTCACATATTTATACACCTGTGCAACATTTACACACATTCATACTCCAGAGCAACATTCACACATTTATACACCAGAGCAACATTCACACATTCATACACCAGAGCAACACTCTCACACATTCATACACCAGAGCAACACTCACACACATTCATACACCAGAGCAACACTCTCACACGTTCATGCATCAGAGCAACACTCTCACACATTCATACACCAGAGCAACATTCACACATTAATACACCAGAACAACATTCACACACATTCATACACCAGAGCAACATTCACACATTCATATAACAGAGCAACATTCACACATTCATATAACAGAGCAACATTCACACATTCATACACCAGAAAAACATTCACACACATTCATACACCAGAGCAACATTCACACACATTTATACACCAGAGCAACATTCACACATTCATACACCAGAGCAACATTCACACACATTCATACACCAGAGCAACATTCACACACATTTATACACCAGAAAAACATTCACACACATTCATACACTAGTGCAACACTCTCACACATTCATACACCAGAGCAACACTCTCACACATTCATACACCAGAGCTGTCACTGTAGGCAAGGTGATGAAATGAACTGGAGACAGCCAACCTCCCAGTTATAGGACGACCGCTCTTCCACCTAAGCCACTGCGCCCCTTTCATAATAACATGTATTTTTTAGTTTTTTCCAGGAGAGTCTCTAGTTCAATCCTTTTGTCTTTAGTTCACATTTGAAATTAAAATAGTCTGAATGTCAATGTCTGTAGATGTAAAACACAATATTAAGTTAATATTAAAGAACAATCTTGTTAAAAGGTGTGTAAAAGGAATTGTAGGGTTTGAAAACATCACATCATTTAACATTCAAAATCACATTTGTGTGGTTTATATTGAGTTACGTCGCTATTTGAAGAAATAATAATTGTTTGTAATACAGTGGTAATTTTGTCCAGAAAACTTCAGCAAGGATTTCAGCCTTTGGACATTTTCTATTTCATTTGTTAATTCTCAAAAAAATTGAGCTCCATTAGCTGGCAATTTAACAGGGTTAGATTTCTCACCTTTTAATCACCAAACTGAAAAATAATTAGTGCTGTAGCTGTGCTTTACTTGAGTATAAGAAAGAAGCCCCTTTTTCATTTCTTTGTGAAGATATTTGTGGAATCAAAAATAAAAAGAACATAGGAGGGGCTTAGCCAACCTTACCCCATTGATACCAGCCGCCTCTGGAAAAGGTAATGGTGTAGTTTAAATATTTACCTTAGGCTTGTCGTAAATACAGAGACTGGCTGAAACTGCCTTTACACCGTTGAACATCGACATGTCCTAACATACTGTGGAACAGTTTGTGTTTGTCCTTAGCTACACCTGTGTCTATTCAACAATTATCTATGTGCCTAGGTCTATGACGGCAACAGCAGCAGTTCTTCAGAACTGGCCAAACTGTGTGGCATCCAGACTCCCAGCACCATCAGCTCATCCAGCCACCAGCTCTACGTCAAACTACGCACAGACAGCAGTGTCAACGCTGGAGGCTTTCTCGCCTCGTACACCACCAGTGAGCCAAAAATATGCCTTTACATTTGCAATATGTGGAACATCTTGGTTCTCTGCCATCTTTATAGTGCTCTGTTACAAACTCTTTTGGTATATTTTGCAAAAACAGGGTTCGTCTAGAACCTTCAAAGTGCAGGAGGCAAAATCTGAAAATAAAACAAAATGACAATCCATTTAAAATAGCCATGATGTTTCTGCTTTTTGTTTTGCCAGCAAAGTGGTCTTAAAGTGTTGCCCATTATTTGAAATCTACAAAAGGAGTTCTGAATGGTTTCAGTTTTTCCCATCTACTATTTAAGTTTACAATTTATATTTATTGAGCTGCTGGGATAGGCTCCAGTCACCCGCGACCCCTAACGGGACAAAGCGGTAGAAAATGAATGAATGAATGAATGAATGAATTTATATTTATTATAAGTACACTATAGACCAGAAAGAAAAGAAAAAAGTTTTAAAAACAGGCAAATGTCCTGTTTTCAGATGAGTTGCCTCACATTTTATTTAACAAAACGTGCATTGAGTCAGTCAAAAATAGACTCTAAAACCTCTGTCTTTTTTAGATTGCAGTGGCATTCAAATAGAAAACCAACATAAAGGAGCAGTGGAGTCTCTGAACTTCCCCAGTGATTACCCACCCAACTCCTTCTGCAGCTGGACTATCATGGCCAGCAGTGGGAACAACATCAGCTACTCCTTTACTGCCTTCCAGCTCGAGAGCAGCCCCTCCTGCAGCTTTGATTATATCAAGGTATGACAGGAATTTGAATGGTTTCTTGACATGTGGTTGGTGTCGTTACACTTCCAGGTGGACTTCAGTGTGGTTCCTTTGTGATGACAACGGAACACAAAAATGCACCTTTATGGATTAAATGGCCTTTGTAGTAAGCTATAAGGCCCATTGTTCTGCAGAAACATGACACACACAGGGCATCTTGGAAGTTCTTTTGCCTCACACTGACGTATTTTGGCAATACGTTTTTTTTATTATTTACATAACCCTACTTTGTATAGCCTGGCTTGCAGTGATCACTAGTCTCCTCCTGAATTAGGATTAATGTTAACAATGCATATGAAGCAGTTAAGGGTCATTATTTGGCCATATAATTATAATAATAATAATAATGAGACTTGTGGCCTAGTGTCTAATAAAACAGTAAAGATGAGTGTCGTTGGTGAAACACACTGTTACTGTTATAAATTAATCAGGCATCTGATGATGACAGGGCAAATGCAGTGTAGCACCATTATCAACTTTTGGTCCGTTTGGATTTCAGGATTTAATCTTCTTAGAGTCAGTGCTGGATGTTGCTGTTAAGAAATTGCATTAAATGAATGGAAGCAAAACACAGAGACACAATGTCTTGCATGAAAAAGTCCTTCTTTTTCACTTTACAAAGTCTCAGCTAACCTTGAGACCAGAGCAACATTCACACACTTCTATACACCAGATGTAATTAAATGCCCTCTGTATTGCAAAAGTGAGCTACTGTTCTCAGCCACAAACAACAACATGTTTGTTGTATCTTTGTGCAAATGCTGCACATACAAAGCCTTCCAACAAAAGGCACTGCACTCTAACAGAGACATATTTCCAAACTAAAGTCATTTTACTGCATTTGTCCTGTTCCTGTTCCCACAGCTGCCTAGAAGACAAACAGACAATGCTTTAGGAAAAGCACACTCATGTATAAATGAAATGATTATTATATTGTTTAACATTTAAAAAGTCAAATCAGACTTTTTTTCTAGGTTGGTCAGAGCATGTCCCTGCAGGGCTACTGTTCGCATGCTCTAAAATGGAGGGGTGTTTTTGCCTCCAGATCACTCCAAAAAGCCAGCTACCCCATCTTAAATAGCTCTAATAACTTTTCCATCTGTAATGTTTATACTGTGCTCAAAATTTTGTGGAAATGTCAGTTTTATTTTAAAATATTTGACACTGATGTAAAACACTCTCAATGTTGCAGCTCTACAACGGCCTAAATTCTCAGGCTCCTCTGATCGGTACATACTGCGGGAGCACGCCGCCTCCAGCCAGCACTACCACAAGCCCCGCTCTCACTGTGGTCTTTAGATCGGACGGCAGTGTCTTCAGGCCTGGGTTTCAGATGATGTGGAACCAGATTGGTCAGACAACTTTTTCACATCTTGTTAGCAAATTTAAATATTTTATTTTTTATTATTTGTGTTCTTTAAAATCAATTGTCTTTCTGCAGGTTGTGGTGATGAACTGCACGGCCCAACAGGCTCCTTCAACAGTCCAGGCTACCCCAACAAGTATCCAGAAAACCGCGAGTGTGTGTGGTACATCACCACAGCTCCTGGCAGCAGTATCACTATCACAATTCACGAGTTTGATGTGGAGTTTCACCAAAACTGCAATTATGATGTGCTGGAGGTAAGGCTCTGTTAGTACAGTACAGTCAACATGATCAGAAGGCCACTGTGGTTTCACACAACACATTTACTGGGTCATAAAAAATAATGAAAAAAGTCAGCCTATAATCCTTACATGTCTGGCACCATTTTAGTCAAGTTTTACATGTAACACATCACTTTACATATGAATATCTGTGTTACCTTTACTCAGGTTTATGGAGGCCCAGACCTCCTCGCTCCTCAGCTGGTCAAACTCTGCAGCACAACGACAAGCCCCATGCAAATTTCCAGCACTGGCAACATGGTCACAGTGCGTTTCAAGTCTGACATCTATGTCAGTGGGAGAGGCTTTAATGCCAGCTGGGTGGAGGTCCCTGGAGGTGGGTTCATACTATTGAACATTGTCATTACAGAGACTTTGACTGACTCTTTTCCTCTGGTTTGTTTTAGGATGTGGAGGCCCGGTCACAGCTCCGTCAGGGGAAATCCACTCTCCTAAATATCCTAATAATTACCCTAACAATGTAGACTGTTCCTGGGTCATTAGTGTGGATCCAAACCACCGAGTGCTTTTTAACTTTTCTGATCTGGATATTGAATATCACAGCAACTGCACTTGGGATTATGTGGCGGTGAGTGGACTGTACTGATTATCCAGTGTTTTCTGCTGCATTCATTTCCGCCACAGCAAGAAAGTACACAACTACACATTGTGGAATAATCCAATATGGACTGCTAGGCATATTTTGTGATGAGTGTTTGTTTACTACATTTAAATTGCCTTTAAATGAAGGTGGGGGGTAAAAGTAAACAAGAAAAAAGAAATGAAAGAGCAGCTCTTTTAACATTCCATAGACGTACAATATCAAATTCTTAAATCTATATATTTTTGTGGTGGAACAGTCCACGTCAGCATTGACCCAACCAAAGGACAAATAAATTATCCTCAGGAGGAAGATAGTATTAAAAAAACAGCTGAAGGATTTTTAGGAGCTGTAGCTCTGTTTTTACATAAGAAATGAATAAAACCCTAAAGTGGCAAATTCTAAGTAGCAATGCATTTTACATCAGACCAATGGAGAGACATAGTCCCTCCAGTGTGTCCTAGGTCTTCACCGAGGTCTCCTCCTGGTGCCCGGAACACCTCCCTAGGGAGGCGTACAGAAGGCATCCGAAACAGATACCCGAGCCACCTCAGCTTACTCCTCTTGATGTGGAGGAGCAGCGGCTCTACTTTGAGCTCCTCCCGAGTGACCCAGCTCCTCACCCTATCTCAAAGGGAGCGCCCCGCCACTCTGCGGAGAAAGCTCATTTCAGCCGCCTGTATCCGGGATCTTGTTCTTTCGGTCATGACCCAAAGCTCATGACCATAGGTGAGAGTAGGAACGTAGATTGACCGGTTAATCGAGAGCTTTGCCTTACAGCTCGGCTCCTTCTTCACCACGACAGACCAGTACATCGACCGGATCACTGCAGAAGCTGCACCGATCCGTCTGTCAATCTCACGCTCCTTTCTTCCCTCACTCGTGAACAAGACCTCAAGATACTTGAACTCCTCCACTTGAGGCAGGAGCTCTTGACCAACCTGAAGAGGACAAGCCACCCTTTTCCGACTGAGAACGGTCGGACGTTTCTGTGGTCTCAGACTTGGAGGTGCTGATCCTCATCCCAGCCAACAACAAACCGTTCCAGTGCACACTAAAGATCCTGGCTTGATGGAGCCAACAGGAAAACATCATCGGCAAAAAGTGGAGACCCAAACCAGACTCCCTCCGGCCCCTGGCTGCGCCTAGAAATCCTGTCCATAAAGATAATAAACAGGACCGGTGACAAAGGGCAGCCCTGCCGGAGTCCAATATGCACCAGGAACAGGTCTGACTTAATGTCGGCAATAATGCGGGCCAAGCTCCTGCTCCGGGCCCCATACTCCCAGAGCACCCCCCACAGGGCACCATGAGGGACACAGTCAAATGCCTTCTCCAGATCCACAAAGCACATGTGGACTGGTTGGGCAAACTCCCATAAACCCTCCAGCACCCTGGAGATGGTATAGAGCTGGTCCAGTGTTCCACGACCGGGACGAAAGCCGCATTTTTCCTCCTGAATCCGAGGTTCAACTATCGACCGCATTCCCCTCTGCAGTACCCTGGCATAGACTTTCCAGGTGAGGCTGAGGAGTGTGATCCCTCTGTAGTTGGAACACACCCTCTGGTCCTCCTTCTTGAAAAGAGGGACCACCACCCCGTTCTGCCAGTCCAGAGGTACTGTCCCCAACCGCCACGCGATGTTGCAGAGGCGTGTCAACCAAGACAGCCCCACAACATCCAGAGACTTGAGGTACTCAGGGCGTATCTCATTCACCCCCTTGCCACGGAGGAGCTTCCCAACTACCTCAGTGACTTCAGCCCGAGTGATGGACGAGTCCACCTCCGAGCCTTCGGCCTCTGCTTCCTCAGTGGAAGACGTGTCGGTGGGGTTGAGGAGATCCTCGAAGTATTCCTTCCACAGTCCAACAATATCCCCAGTTGAGGTCAGCAAATTCCCACCTCCACTGTAAACAGTGTTGGCAGGGCACTGCTTCCCCCTCCAGAGGAGCCGGGCGGTTTGCCAGAATTTCTTCGAGGCTGAACAATAGTCCTTTTCCATGGCTTTACCGAACTCCTCCCAGACCAGAGTTTTTGCCTCCACAACCACCTGGGCTGCAGTCCTCTTGGCCTGTCGGTACTTATCGGATGCCTCAGTAGTCCCACGAGCCGACCAGGCTCGATAGGTATCCTTCTTCAGCTTGACGGTATCCCTTACTTCATGTGTCCACCACTGGGTTCAGGGGTTGCCGCCACGACAGGCACCGGTGACTTTACGGCCTCAACTCCGCGTGGCTGCATCGACAATGGAGGTGGAGAACATGGTCCAAGCTTATTAAATCATATAGATAGTCTCATCCCAGTTCTTGTTCCAAAAAATGTGAACTCCCAAATTGGAATTGTTTCATGCGCTTGCTCTTCAAATAATCAGGAACTATGGAAATATGGACGTTTAAAATACAGAAAACAAAATCAGAGCCAAAGTAAATCCTTGTGTTACACCGCAGGTAATTCAGGCTGCTTTGATCTGTCACTTCTTTTACTATTTACGCCACTAGGTGTATTTTGTATTATAGATCTACGATGGTCCGTCTGCGTCCTCATCTCTCCTGGCTCATGTGTGTGGCAGCAATCTGCCATCTCCCATCACCTCCACGCAGAACACCATCTATGTCCGTTTTAGGTCTGATTTCAGCAACAGTCATCGTGGATTTAAGGCTTACTTTTCAGAGGGTAGGTCAACTTTTAAATCTGATGTAGTATATACTGTATATCCATAATATTTATTCAGTCAGTTTCCTCAAAGTCCTTATAAACCTACAAACCCAATGGTGATATGACAAATGCATAGTTTATTTCTCCCTCAGGAATAGCTCATTTTAAATTTATCATACACTATTGTAAACAAGAATGATTTAGCAGTGTATAATCACTTTACTGTTGAGATCTTGTGATGATGATAATGATGCAAGTCAAATACAGCTGTCTGCCTTTTATTTACCAAGGTTTTATAGTAAAGAATTTCATGCTTTACTGTAAAACCTATTATTCTGTATTATTCCATTAAAATAAATTTTATTGATTTTTTTCCCTCTAGCCTGTGGAGCCTCCATCATGACAGACAATGTGGGCGGGGCTATAGCATCTCCACGTTACCCAACACTGTACAGTCCAAATCTCAACTGCAGCTGGATCATTAAAGCCCTGGAGCCCTGTGAGTTTACTGTTTAAAAAAAAGTAACATACATAACAATAATACATAATATACAGTAGATGGCATAAACAATATTAATCTTCTGTGTGCAGTCAACCACGTGACCCTGTCTTTTACGGACTTTGAGTTAGAAGCACACTCTAACTGCTCCCATGATGCACTGGAGATCAGGGACGGAGACAATTACCAGGCTCCCTCTGTAGGTATGCGTTTTTCATTCATTCATTTTCTACCACTTAGTCATGTTAGGGGTTGCAGATGACTGGAGCCTATCCCAACTGCTTTGAGCCTTAGGCGGTGTACACCCTGGACAATGGCCAGTTAGTCACAGGGCTATAACTTTTTCATTGTTTGTTATTATAATTTGATACATGCATCTACATTGTGCATCTACAATAGGCTCATATACCAAATATTATCTCAACAACCCTAAAACTATTTTCACTGTACTTGAACATGATTGATTACCGTGCACCTTTTTCAGGTCGTTATTGTGGCTCTGATGTTCCTCATCCCATCACGTCCTTCAGTAACGCTTTGGTGGTCAACTTCCTGACCGACCAATCTGTCTCCAAGAAAGGCTTCAGAGCCACATATTCTGCATCTACCTCCAGTGAGAGATAGTTCTGGACCTTCAGTTATCATTCATCTCTAATGACTGTTCAGCTGATTGTTTTCTCTTGTTGCTCAGGTTGTGGTGGGGATATGGTGATGGAGACGGGTGCATTTAACAGTCCCAACTATCCTGACCCCTACCCGCCAAATGTTGAATGTGTGTGGACCATCAGAAGCTCTCCGGGGAATCATCTCCAGCTCTCATTTATGTGAGTCAACGAGCTCACATAAACTGAGCTCATTCACTGGGTGTAGCTCTTTTGGTATTTTAGAGATTTTAAAGAGAACAAGAGATTTGTTCTTCTGTTTTGGGGTGACTCTGCTTTATAGACTGGTTATCAGCTTCAACTACAATTAGTTGCAGATTCACTCTTATAGGTAACCCCCAGTGTTTCACAAACATTGAGGAGATTATGGCGCACCACCATGGTCTAATTATGGCTTTCCAAATGAGCCATAAATAGACTATATTATCATATAGCTTCATGGCTGCTCTGTGAAGGTCTCAGACTCTGCTTCCTGATGATCACCTCACTCTACTGAGCTCTGCTGCTGCGGGAGAGTGATGAGCGAGAGGAGACCGGGGAAAGTGGAGATATGTTGGCAATACTGTAGTTGTAGCCAATACTCTCCAGTAAAGCAGCGCTGTCTCGTCTTTAGTTTTAGAGCAGTGGATACAAACAAAGACAGAGGACAGAACCATAGCAACCTTGAAAAATTTACTTTCTTTGGAGCAGGCTGTAACTTTATGAGCGTCTATTTCTACAGTATGTTTCAAATTAAAATTACTTGCGAGTCATTTGCATAAATTTGTTGTAATTAATACAAACACTGTGGGCCAAATGTCCTTGTGATGTGAGTTTTGAGCAAAAACAATGATCAAAAGTCCTACAACACACATGCCACTCCAGTTAGTAAACGTATACTGTATATCCTCTTGTCCAGTGTCTTCCACCTGCAGGAAGACTCAGGCTGCAACAAGGACTTCCTGGAGATTCGAGAGGGGAACTCTACGGGCTACCTAGTGGGACGTTTCTGTGGGAACTCTCTCCCCTCTAACTACACCTCCGTGATCGGTCACATCCTATGGATTAAATTTGTGTCTGATGCGTCCATCAGTGGAATGGGATTCAGAACCACCTTTTCACACTGTAAGGGCACTAACTGCAGTTTCACTATGGGCACATTATTTAGATTTGTACATTTTGGATCTGTCTATAGCATTAGACATACCATCTGACTCAAATATTTCTTTCCCAGTGTATGGCAATGATGTGACTGGAGAGGCAGGTCAGATCGCGTCACCGCTGTATCCCAGGACATACCCCTTTAACGCCCATTATCAGTGGACCATCACTGTGGAGGGGGACAACATTGTTGAGATCCGCTTCCTGGACATTGACATTGAGGACTTCTACGACTGCTCCTATGACCATCTCAAAGTAAGAGCGCTTGGGCCGTAGGACTGCTTTGATCTCATAAAAAGTACAATAAAAGTACAATACTGTAGAGACTTCAATTTACTGTAAAGTGTGTGTGTGTGTGTATAAATATACAATATGTTAGTATGTTAGTATTCTATCTATCTATCTATTCTATCTATTCTGCCCTCAAAATCAAAATGCATACAACTTTGTGGATATTGAAATGATATTTTTTTTACAGTTTTTGTAGAAGGCACACAAATGGTTGTCTTGTGTGAGTATGTCACAGGAAAATTTGATCTTCCTTTTAATTTGCTTATTTTTTTATTTGTAAAGAAGCACCACATTGTGCACACAATAAATGACAAGGGTGTGAAATCAGGTACAGGTTTCCACTTGAGTTGTGCAAAGCTGTGTGGCTCTTTACATAGAGCACAACTAGTGAGTTGCCAGCACGCTGGAATATATACTGTATATGTTTATTCTAAGTTCAGTTGTGTCTGTTTTGTAATTGTTCTTGTCGTTATAGATTTTCGATGGCCCCACTGTTCATTACTACCCTCTGGGGGTGTTCTGTGGTCTGAACCTGCCCCCTCCCGTGAGAAGCACAGGCAGCACCGTCACATTGCAGTTTGTATCAGACATAGTGGTGGGAGGACGAGGCTTCCTCATCGAATGGACCGCTGTTCAAAACTCAGGACCACCCCCCACCATCCCACCAGGTCCGACGCTGTCACCGTACCTCATTATTATACAGGCCAAATTAGCTTTTCTGGATCAGACGTTACAAGTGATAAAAATCCAGTAAGAATTACAGGCGCACTTGGGGCTAGAAGATGAGATGAGATTGCTTAATTAATATGCACATAGTTTATGTCATTTTAATTGTCAAGCCAGCAGTTTGTAGTGCTCACTTAAAATCATCATGACAGCAAAATAACTTTAGAGGAGTGATGGGTCTGTTGCAAGACATTTATGATCTAATTATAATCACTAACCACACATCTACATTGGATTCCCATAAAATATAGCATCCAGTATAAGGCCCTTCTCCTCACCTACAAGTCCCTTCACTCACTGGCCTCTCAGTAACTCCCAGACCTCCTTTACATCTACACACTTTCCCAGAACCTCCGCTCCTCCTCCAGCTCACCGTTCCTTGATCCAGGTGTGTGGACCAGGGGAAACAGAGCCTTCTGTGTCCTGGCCCCAACACTCTGGAGCTCCCTCCACAGCTCCCCACTTGTGGGTGTTGTATGTGCATGTGTGTTGTCTTGTTAAGTGCTTTGAGTGTCATAAATGGCGCTATATAAATGGAAGCTGTTATTATTATTTATTGCAGATTGCACAGCTGTATATATTGTAGTTTCTTATTGTATTTAGTGTAATATTCTATATATATATATATATTGTATTGTATAAGTTATTGTGTAAGGACACCCACCTGTTATTATTATTATTATTATTATTATTATTATTATTATTATTATTATTATTATTATTATTATTATTATTATTATTATTATCATTAGCATTATTATTATTATTATTATAGGCTTGTTGTCTGCAAAAAAACAAAATCAACAAAAATACATACCTTTAGGCACTATTTCCAAACACCAAAAATGGAAAAAATATCTATTCACTCAAGACAAAAAAATGACAAGAAATGCTACAGAATGTTTTGTTTGCTGTCTGCTTATCTACTTTGATTGGCTCTGACAGGAAAACTACCTGTGAAAACAAGTTAATTTCAACTTACACAGCAAGAATGTAGCCTTATTAGAATGTACTTCTTGTAAAATGCTAATGTGAACAGTGATTATTTGTCTGGATGTAGTCTCAATGTACAGTATATGCAGGAATTATACAAAAAATTCTGCGTTCAGGAATAATATGTATGTTTATTTTAGGTGCGTGTGGTGGTATCCTAATGACGGCAGACTCCCCCGCCTTCATCTTCTCTCCCGGCTGGCCTGAAAACTACCTCCACAACCAGGAGTGCACGTGGCTGATCCGCTCCCCAGAATCCACTGTTGAGTTCAACCTTCTGTATCTGGACATGGAGGACTACCCCAACTGCTACTTCGACAGCCTGGTCATCAGAGATGGTAAGGACTCAAACCTCCCTAGAGGGCAATGTAGTGATGGGCAGACATTAAAGTGCGTGTGTGCATGTGTTACTTTTCAGGCTCGAGCACTTTGTCACCCATACTGGCCACTGTGTGCGGGCGAGAGCTCCCAGGCTCTCTCCATTCCACAGGAGACTCCATGCACATCCACTTCTCCTCGGACAGCAGCATCAGTGGACGAGGGTTTAACGCATCCTACTCCAGAGGTCAGAAGGAAATGTTGTATGATGTACAATAACTACTTATTATGAACAGGACTTGATATTAACACCCGCTTAACACGGGTGTATTTCAGCTTAGGCAGCTCACATAATTATATGATGGACCCAGAGTTGGATCTGTGGCCTTTGTATGTGTTAGCCCATCATAGCCAGATATTATCATATATCATTAATTTTTTAATACTCAAATGTTAGCTTAAGAAAATGTTTCAAAATCATCAGTGACAGTGACAAAAAAAATAATAATACTGTCAAGCCCTAACTATGAACTAGAAATAAAAGGTTTGATGATATTTGTCCTGATTCAAAAGGATTGTGTGGCTAGGGGTTTTTAAAAGTTAATACATTTTAGTGGTTGAGTTTGTGAATGTTGTACATGATCAAACGCATGACCTATGCCAAAATTTACTTGAAAATATAAATAATCACTATATGTCACTATCAGCTAATAGGTTTGAGCCCATGCAGTTTATTTTATTTATTTTTTTTTTGCATTTTTAGTAAACATCATGTCATATTACATAATCATGTGTTGGTATGGGAAGTTTTGTCTTCTTATTGGCATCCTTAGATATTATAATAATAGCATACTAAAAGCTGTCTTGTGTCTTTAGGTTGCGGGGGGCTCCTTCACGCAGACAGGGGTGTGCTGAGCAGCCCTCACTATCCTCAGAACTACCTTCCAAATTCAGACTGCAGCTGGCATGTAATGGTCACACCTGGCTTCAGAATTTCTGTCACCTTTCTCAGCCCGTTCCAGATTCAGGGTTACGGGACTGTGTGCAGTACCGGAGACTACCTGGAGGTGAGCAGCCATGTCTTTAGATGATATACACCCCATTTAGCTGTCACGGTACATGTTGAGGCTTTCTACTTTTCCAGCTCCGTAATGGTCCGGATGCTTCGGCCCCTCTGCTGGGACGTCTCTGTGGTGCCAGTCCTCCAGCCGTCTCCCAGACCACAGACAACCACCTCCACATGCGCTTTGTGTCTGACACCTCCAATGAAGCCAGTGGTTTTAAGCTGATTTTTGAAGCCCACAGCCAGGGTACGGTCATTACTATTCACCGACTGATAACTGACAGCTGTTTACAAAGAAGAAAATCTTAATCAAAAACTTGTCATAGTCTAGTGCACAAAACTAAAAAATGTGGTTCTTGGTGGAGATACGTACATCTGCATGTACATGTTTAGTGGGACTGGAACTGGGATAGAAGTTTCCACAGCTAGTTGAGTCCAGAGAAGTAAAAAAAAAGAAGAAGGGCTGGCTTATCAGAAGAACAAGACCGGCTTTGTTTGAGAAATATAATTTTTCTATTTCTGTATCTATATACAGTATGTGTACATTCTATATTTAATATTCAAAACAATATAAAGTATATCCGTCTAAGCACTGCACTGTTTAGTGGAGCTACCAACATATACTAATGTAACACGAGTTGCTGTTTTAGTATCCTACAATGTTTGGTTACATATACTGTAAGAAGGATGACATTTGCTTGTCACCTAACAAGATTATAGAGGATGCATGAGCCAATAACAAAGGATGTTCAGAGATTGTGATATAAAAGCAGCTTGTAATCAGTAATCAGAGAATCGATGAAGACATAAATGGTACAAATGTCTTTCAGGATGTGGAGGCCATATCCAGCTGGATGACGGTGATGTCCCAGGATACATCACCTCGCCTGGATACCCTCAGAACTACCCCCAGAACATCGACTGTATTTGGGTCATCACTGTCCCCAACGGAGAAGCTGTCCAACTGGACTTTGAGGATGAATTCTACATTGAGCAAACAACTAGGTACATCCTGTTTGTCTTTATGTCATTTGAGAAACCACATTTTTGGCAGTCCTGTAAAGAAATATAGAGTTGTTTTAGTTGTTCTTTGTTGTTTAGTACTTGAGAATTTTTCTGTTTGCTTTTAGCTGTCAGTACGACTATTTGGAGCTGCGGGATGGTTCAACATCTGACTCTGCCTTGATTTCTCGTCTTTGTGGAAACACCCGCCCATCAACCCAGCACTCTACTGCCTCCACCATGATGCTCAGGTTCCGAACCGACACCAGTGTTACCCACAAAGGCTTCAAGGCAAGATACTCAATAGGTAGGTACATTTATAGTCATGCAGATTATGTAAATGTAAGGACAAAATCTGTAAAATAGTGGGACCCTATTAACCCTATTAATTCTTTCTTTTCTTCTTCAGCGACATGTGGAGGGACATACATAGGCCAGAGCGGTATGATCCACAGCCCAGGTTTTCCGGGTTCCAACTACCCTGACAGTGCTGTGTGTGAGTGGTACCTGGAGGGCCCAACCGGTCACTACCTGACCCTCACCTACAGGAACTTAAGCCTGCAGAGCACTCCCGACTGCACTGCTGACTATGTGGACATCAGAGAGTACAACGCCTCAGGTATGAACAAAAGATTGACCTTGTGCTGTTTTCAAACAAACCATTATTGCTCCTAACAGAAGTGAATGCATGTTCTAGGGCGTCTGCTGGGCCATCACTGTGGCAGTACTCTCCCTGCTTCCATGGACACTTCTGATAGTTTTGCGTATGTCAAGTTTGTGAGTGATGGAAGTGGAAACGCACCAGGCTTCAGTCTGATGTTTGAAGCTAGTGTGGAAGGTAAGCTCTTACAGTTTTCTTGGAGGACTCTGCTGGTTCATCTGGAGGAATCTGGGTTTAACTCCCAGCCCAGGACGGTTGTCTCCATGTACTTACCCCCCTCTCTCTAACACTTGTTTTCTTGTCTAGATAGTGTCTCAAGTTGAGCAAAGGCAAACCCCCTTCACCCCCCCAAAAAATTCTGTCAGGCATGGTATTTCTGACCCAGTTTTCCAGAATCAAATGTTTCAAAAAGTTGAGCTATAAGTTCAGTTGAGGGAGGCACACTGAGGTCAAAAAGACTGTACAGTATTTTATTTCAAGTTTCAGGTGCAGCAAAACCAGACTTGAGAGGCATGAGGAAATAATTATGACCATATAGTAATAATTTAAAATAGTTAAATGTAATTGTAGACACTTCATAAAAAGTGTAATGGCACCTAGTTGCTTTTAATTCTTCTGTACCACCTTTTGAAGTCAGTCTAACTACAACCAGTATTTGAAACACGGGCAGACAACTGTCTTCTTTTTTTATGTTTACTTCCAATAGACATGGTACGCACGGTCAAAAAACTGTGTTCCTTCCAACGTCTCTAACTTCAAACTAAACTAACTAAACTAAACTAAACTAACTACATGCAATCGCTTACGCTATGACGTAGTGATATCTGACTGGAAGCTCAAAATACTGAAATGTTATAGGATCTAAACATTACTAAATCATGCATTTTAAAGCAATACATTTCTTATTAGTTTTTATTTATTTATTTATTACTGTTTAAACTAAATTATTATTTCAAGTGAACTAGTCCTTAAGTCGCCATTGGGTTTCTCCTTATATTTCTGCTTTTGGAGCCTGCCCTCTGCTGGAATGCGGTATATCGCTGAATATCGCTGTATGGTGGCACCCTTACTCGAGGAC
This sequence comes from Neodontobutis hainanensis, assembly GCA_024349245.1. Classification (NCBI taxonomy): domain Eukaryota; kingdom Metazoa; phylum Chordata; class Actinopteri; order Gobiiformes; family Odontobutidae; genus Neodontobutis; species Neodontobutis hainanensis. Next base: position 1,603,445 of record JALDNG010000144.1, on the reverse strand, counting down.
CGTAAGGAGTTCCATGAGAGAGATTTGGCTTATGCATACAATGACTGCAGTGTACTACTTGTCAGTTTCTGACATACTAGAATATCAACTGTGTGTTTTCATTTTCTCCCCTCAGTCTGTGGCGGAGAGTTAAACGCTCCCTCAGGTACCATCTCCTCTCCCAACTATCCCAACCTTTACCCACACAGCCGCGTGTGTCACTGGGAGTTGATAGTTGCACCAGGACGAAGGGTGACCCTCACCATCAACGACCTACGCCTGGAAGGCTCTGGAACAAGCTGTCTGTATGACTATGTGGATGTGAGTCCTGTGTGTTTCAGAATGTAACAGTTTTACACATATAGAGCTTTCCAATGCACGAGATGTGTATACAAAAAAAAAAAAAACAAGACAATGGACAAATTTATTATAATATTTTATTGTTTTTTAGCTAAACTGTGTATTTTACCTTGTTTTTTATTCCAGTTTCCATAGTTGCCAACAGAGTCTTCAGTCATAACAATGCATTTACTTTATATTGAGCTTTTTTCTCTCCCCAAGAGACTCAAAGGCAAACTGACAGATGTTTTGCGCCTACACCACCAAACATATACACACTTCACACACCAGAGCTGTGCCTTGTCCAAGGACACAAGCACAGTATGAACTGGAGGAGTGGGAATCAAACCGCCAACCTTCCAGCTATAGGATGCCCGCTCTACCACTGAGCCACCTCATTATAGTAAAATACACTAAATTAGTTTAACAGTCTTGTATTTCTCAGGATATTTTAGTTAAAATGTACTACTCAGACATAGTAGCCAAAAATATTCAACAAGCATAGCACATGCTTTCTAAATATTATACAGCCTTAATTTCAAAATTTTGCCTTTGTTCTTTTTCCAAAATTTTAGCATAAACTAAAGAAAAAAATAAATTAATTGGCCATATACCTTTTCCAACTTAAAAATCTGCTTAAGTTCTCCCCAAATGTTTTCTTAATAAAATGTTTGACTTTGTAAAAAAGTCAAGTCCAGGCAAGATTATATATATAAGACCATCACTGATTAATTATTTTTTGATTAAGTTTTTCTACAGTATATGTAAAAGTAATAGGCAATAGCTGCTGTATGTTCATCCTCGTGTCTTTTATAAATAGGTCCTAAATGGACTGGCGGCTGATGCCCCTCATCTGGGCCGCTTCTGTGGGACAGTCCCAGCGGGCACTCAGGTCAGGTCCTCTGGGAGCACCATGACTGTGGTGTTCAGAACGGATGCCTCTGTGTCAAACGGGGGCTTCACCGCGTCCTACTCCTCTGATGAGCCCGCAGGTGGGACACTCAACAGAACTCACATTTACATGACTTATCCTAACTAAAGGATTCCTACACATTATGAACTAAATATAGAAACTGATGCCATTTGATTTCCTGATATTAGGGCTGCACAATATTAAGAAAAACATTTTTATATTGTTGAATTTTGCAATTTTTTCATTGTTTATAGTGTTTTTATTGGAGTATACATACATTTAGTTTCACCTACCATTATACATATTATATTCCTGTACCGCCCCTCAGTGTTTTCTTGCAAATTCTAATGAGAATATTTATATAATTTATTAAGCTGTTGAAAATAAGATGAAAGTATTTTTATGTGATGTATAATATTGCCGCTCAGAAATTAATAATATTAATTAATTAATAATATTAATATTTGTGCAATTTCATAAAATTTAAATGATAGAATTATAAAATATGGAACATCTGAGAATGTCATCCATCTATGTATTTCTAGTGCAGCAAAGCACTGAAAGAGTAACATTGCATAAAGACCAGCTAACTAACTCAGATATTTCAATACAATGGGCCAGTATTGTAGTCGAGTTACCCAGAGTTTAAGCCCAAGTCACTTTCAAGTCCTCAGTGTCCGACTCCAAGTCCAAGTCACCAAAGACTAGTCCAAGTCGAGTCCAACTTGAGTCGTCTTTAGTTGAACTGCAAGTCCGAGTCATTAAAGAAAGGTCCAAGTCAAACCAAAGTGAGTTACAAATCTGAAAACTATGGGGGAAAACTGACACATTGATTGCGATTTTAGTTTTGTATAAGCCATTCATTAAATACATTTAATTTACTTTTGATTGTGGCATTAAAATAAAGGCTGTATCCTATATAGACCTATATTTTTAATGTATTTATTTAGAGGCTGGGAGTAAGATGAGAACAGCTTGTCCTGCTCTTAACACATGCAACTGACAGAGGTTGTGTGATGTTGTTGCTGAGCATGACTTGCGAGTATTTTGTGTCTGATTCCGAGTCATCAGTTCATGAGGTCCTTGTTTTTGAGAGAAAACAAGTCAAATAAAGTTTATCTGATTCAGAGGTCGCACAAGACTTTCTCACTCTTCATTTGGACAGACAGAGCCGTCCTAGTCTATTGTTACCTGTCATTAAAGTATGAACAATAAAAATAATACTTATAATGGCTTTTTGTTTTATTCACATTTTAAGAAATTTTAAGACGAGCATTTATTTATGAACAGATACACAAAAAGTGGAAGGATATTTTGTGTTTAAACTGTAGAGAACGCAGTATTTTACACAATATGATTCCGACAAAAGGAAATAACAAAAATGAACTGAACTTAATTAAGTCGCTGTTCAGTAGATCTGTCTGCCTGCCCTGAACTCAAATTTTTCTCCTGGCCCTCATTGACCCAGAAGCAATTGGCAATTTTGAGTCTTTGCCTTGGAAAGACGTCTTAATTTGATTCTGGAGGGTAAAACAACGGTCCACAGCATTACTTTTGTTGCTTGATTGTCCCGTAACAGCTGTCAGTGACTGGTCAGTGTTCTCCGTTTGTCCTCCATCATCTTCCACTGCATCATGTCCACTTTTTTCATGTTTTCCAACAATATCAGAACTATTTGGCCGTTTGAAAAAACTACTCACACTCAGCTGCCGTGACATTTTTGCAACTGAATGCAGCGTGACAAAGACGACACGATTCAAGATAATTGCTAACTGATAAATACATTCGCCACCAACCGGTCAGGAGTAGGAATTACAATAGATTACCCTCAGAATAATCTGTCAAAATGACGGCTTTCAGATTTATTCCGTCACTGCTAAAAAAAACGTCAATGACGGGAAATATTTGGTTAATGCGACCTCTGCTCTGATTTGAAATATTAAAGATGTTTTGTACTGATGTGTCGTCAGTGTGCGGTGGAATCCTGGATAACATATCCGGAGGAAACATCACCTCACCTGGCTACCTGGTTTCAAACTACAGCAACAACCTGAACTGCGAGTGGTTAATCCAGAACCCACAGCACGTCAACTCCTCTATAGTGGTGATAATAGAAGACCTCCACCTGCAGAGCCACCAGACCTGTCAATCGGACTTCCTGCAGTTCCGCCTCGGTGGGTTACAGAGCATATCCACTCAAAATGCCTGCTGATGCTCAGAGAGACATATTCTAGATTGAAGTAGTGTTGTTTGGGTTTGACTTGTGGATAGATGGACTATTACCTGTGTTAGATTTTTTCTGGCTTTGACCGAACAGCAACACAGGGTCATTAACAAGACATAAAGAGCAATGGTAAACATGTGCTAACAAGTAACCCAGGCGACATTACTTCAGTAATACACAATATCCTTGTAAAAGTATTAAAACTTACTTGTTGTAATGGTTGATTCTGCGCTAGGTGATGTCAGTGGAGAACTGCTGGCCAAGTTTTGTGGTCAGACCACTCCCAGAATTCCTATAGTGGTCTTCACCACCGAGCTGTATGTCCACTTCCAAACTGATTCTGCACAAGGAGACCTGGGTTTTAAGGCCAAATACTCCTTTGCTGGTAATATTCAGTCAAAAGTGTGTTGCTCATCTCTGGGGAATAATATTTTATTAACTGGAGTTGCTCTTCTTTCAGAGTGTGGAGGCTGGCAGACGGGTGAAGAAGGGGTTATTTCCAGTCCTAACTACCCCAGTGTCTACCCCAGCCCCAGTCGTTGTGCTTGGCTGCTGGAGGCTCCAGCCGGTCACACTATCACTGTGAGTTTGAAGGGAACTTGAAGCATTTGCCGCATTGACTTCCACATATCTCAATACTACCTGAGCATTCATAACCGTTTATCTAAAGAGGGGTGGGCTTTATGCAATGCTTGTTTTCTCAAAAATACAAGAGGCGGTTTATTCTGACGTCCATATGTTCCACCTCCTGGAAATCAATCTCCAATCAACAAGGAAAAATAATTAGGATGGTAGACCAGGCTAGGTATTTTTCCATGGAAGGTATCAAAAGATCGGGTTTGCTTTTACAATATACCATAAATACAGCTGTTTATATACACATATACACACACTTAATGTGTTATTTACATGTGTACATGAAAAGATCAAAGCATCCTATATTCTGTTATGTTTTTTTTTCTCTAGAACATACAATTGTTGTTGACTCTTTAGGGTGAGGTTAGTGTGATATTTTGCGAAATGACCACTTGACTTCTTAATAGTAGCTTAATTTATAAAATGTAACAATATATTATTATTTGCCATTTTATATCAAAGTTACCAAGTTATATCAAAGCATAAAGTTATATTTGTTTTTGTGCAAGTTAATTCAGCAGCAGATAGATTACTCATATTAATCGTACCACACACTTCTCATCAACAGCTGACCTTCACCTTCTTTAACCTGGAGCCCCACTCCACCTGCGACTGGGACTCTGTCTCCATATTTAACGGAGGATCCCCTGGCTCTCCAGTGATTGGCCAATACTGTGGGACCACCTCTCCAGGAACCATCCAATCAGGGTCCAATAAGCTGGCTGTGGTCTTTCTGGCTGATCACAGTGTGTCCAGAGGAGGCTTTGTAGCTTCTTGGTCTGCAGACTCATCAGGCAGGTTCACACACAAGACAAAATCAAATACTGCTGCAAGAAAGTGTTAGCTGATTATTGTATCTATTCCACCGTCACATTTATTCCTTGTATTTTATTCTCTTCTAGGTTGTGGAGGGGTAATCCATGCTGACACAGGGACAATCAAATCTCCAAATTATCCCCAGAACTTCCCAGCCAACGTGGAGTGTCTCTGGCACATCATTGGTCATGAAGGAAACCATCTGGAGATGAGTTTCAGCAGTGACTTCCAGATCCCAGACAGCTCCGGATCGTGTACTAGCAGCTATGTGAAGGTATCTGCAAAAAAAACTTAAAACCTGATAGTGAAACAGGTTATATGTCTGACCAGTTAATCCACATTAATAATGTACTTTAAATGATTTAAAATAAATCTCCCTGATAAGAAACTGAATAAGAGATAGACTATCAACTAGCGGCCCTCAGGCCACATTAGGCACCACAGCCACAGCTTTTCATTCAGCCCCAGAACAAGTCTGTGTCTGAGCTTTACTCGTTATTCTATAACACAGTCATTCTTAAACTGTGTTCTTCAGTTTGAGGCCCTTGTCGGAGACATGTAATAATGTTCTGGATCATGTGCTGCCTTCTGGGTTTCTGCTGCAGCCATTGAGAGTAAAGACCAGGGGTCTCCAACTTAAGGTCCACGGACCAAATCCAAAAATCTTGTTCTTTGTGAAGTACTTCTGGTTCTTCCATTAATAAAATAATAAAATGTATTTAAAGTTCTACTGTTTTAGAGAAAAACATAAGAAGTGTTTATTAATGGGTTTGATCTAAAAAGGTTTTAGGTCTCACCTAAAGTTAATAAGAACTAATTAATGAACATAAAATAATTAACCAGGTCTAAATCCATCTGAGGCAGATTAATTGGGGATTTTAAGTAAACTATCTATCTATCTATCTATCTATCTATCTATCTATCTATCTATCTATCTATCTATCTATCTATCTATCTATCTATCTATCTATCTATCTATCTATCTATCTATCTATCTATCTATCTATCTATCTATCTATCTATCTATCTATCTATCTATCTATCTATCTATCTATCTATCTATCTATCTATCTATCTATCTATCTATCTATCTATCTATCTATCTATCTATCTATCTATCTATCTATCCATCTATCTATCTATCTATCTATCTATCTATCTATCTATCTAGAGAAAGAAAAATATTTAAGGTAATCTAATAAAAAAAAAGGTATGTATTTATTTATACATTTTAGTTTGAAAGTATGGCCCCCACAACTAATTTAGTTGATGACCCCTGAAATTGACCTTCTTCAGTCAGTAAGGTTTATGCAAATCAGAACACATACACTATCTGTACACACAGCTAAATGTTCACTTGTTGGTACAACATATGAATAATCTGCATAGAACTACTGAAACTTACCAAGACCTGCTCACCTGTCCCATATCCACATGCAGTATGCTGCAGTGTGGTGGTACTCTAAAGAGCCCTACAGAGTTGCTCAGCTCAAAGAATTAGTGAATGAAAAAGTAAAATAGAGATCAGTAGGGGATGGAAAAGAGTAAGTTAATGTGTAAATGAAACTATCTGTTTGAGCTTTGACCTTTAGACCTATCTCAGCTTTGATCACTAGCCTCTTTTAAATTTATCACTGCTAATATTGGTGTGAAAACACTTTTTTCTCTTGTCTTGCAGGTGTGGGCCGGACGTGCTCAAAACTCTGAGGCATTATTAGCCACCGGGTGTGGCTCAGTTGCACCACAACCGGTTGTTGCCCCCAACAGCATCATCACCACCAGATTTCAGGCAACTGGAGCCACTGGCAGAGGGTTCATGGCCTCATTCAGCAGCAGTAAGAGGATTATTTACTTTTCCCAATTGTTTATTCACTAATCTTTAAGTGTTTACAATAAACCTTCGGAAAACCGAGTGACAAGTCACATCTCTTCGTCATTCTAGGGTGTGGTTCGAATTTTACTGCCACTAGAGGAAATGTTGTTTCTCCAAACTACCCCGCTGACTACCCTCACAACTCCAACTGTAACTACACCATCGACGCTGGAGAACAGACCGTTGTGGTCCTCACCTTTAAGGTCTTCCAAGTGGAAGGCAAGTTAGAAGAAATCTTTATTATTCTCATGCATCATTTTTAACATTAACTTAAATTTTCAAACTATAATGGCATTACAGTGTTTTTATTATTTGATTCAGACCTGTGGTTTTTCATTCCAGTATTTTTCTACTTCACAATATGGAGAGGATATACAGAGGAATTGAAATGCTATTTCTCTCTTACTTCATTGTGACAGGGCATACAGCAACATAAAAAAGTACATAAAACACTTACTAGAAAAATGTATCAAACTGTGGCAGCAGTGCAAAGAGACAGCAGTTGTAAACAGTATCATTGAAAGCTGAAAGGTGAAAGGAAACAGCAGTGTTTAAGTGGTAAATGTAAATTTAACCAATATACCTTTTATTCTATTTATATTTTCAGCTCACTCTACCTGCAGCTATGATGGGCTGAGGATCTATAACCTGGGCTCTGCTGGCCCCCCGATGGCCACCCTGTGTGGTTCTACCATCCCAGGTCCCTTCTACACATTTGGCCCCATGCTTCTTAACTTCTACTCTGACTCTGTCATCAGTGACAGTGGTTTCATGGCTGAATATACTGCTATTGGTAAGTAGAGCAGGTTATGTTAAATTTGTTTTTATCTTCTTCCAGTTGAAAAACATGTATATGCTAAGAACAGAGAATACAAAATTGTGTACTTTGTTACTTGAGTCAAATTTAGAATCATCTCCTATCAGCAGTTTTCGGTGTTAGATGGTCAGCATGCTAGGACTTAGTCTGCTTCATTCTCTATTTATTAGTGCATTGTTGACCACGTCACATTACACATGAGCACAGCTTGTGACATGAAAGTAGAAAGAGTCTTTAAAATGTAGAAAACTGGTGTGCTTTTTCTCTTTTGGTAACAATCCATCAACAATGTTTTACTGTTTGCAGCACAATACACCAGCATTAAACCCAGCTAAGTTAAGGCCCTGTTACAGAATTGCTACATATGGTGTTACTCTTTAAAAAAAAAACATCGATTGGACACTCTTGATTAAAGGAAATACAATAGGAGCACAGTGTAACAATAATCTACAGAATAAGTACATATCTGTGTGTATTTGTTTGTTTGTGTGCCTTCAGCCTGTGGAGGATTCTTCAACAGTACTTCAGGCACAGTGAGCAGTCCCACTCTGTCTATGACCAACTACCACCACAACATCAATTGCACCTACCACATTATGGTCCAGACCAACAGAGTCATAGACCTCAAGTAAGACTGTGCCTCCAACATTTTTAACTGGGTTGTGAGTTCATTAGAAATGTGTCAGAAAGGAAACCCTGCGTTAAACCCTGTTGTGTGTTTGTCTTTAGGTTTAACACCTTCGATCTGGAGGCGTCCTCGTCCTGTCGATATGATTATGTGGCAGTGTACGACGGAGAGAACACCATGGCTTCTTTACTGGGAACATTCTGTGGTTCAGCACTTCCTCCTGATCTGAGGTCCTCCACCAACAACCTGTTCATAGTCTTCAACACCGACTCCTCAGTGAGCGGGGCCGGCTGGAGGGCCACCTACAGCCAAACTCTTGGTACGCCACTGCTATTGTGTTACTGTCAGTTAAAGTGAAGAGCAGCTGGAAGTAGTCAAGGTTTACGTCTGCTTTAGTTCTGTTAAAACATGTCTGTTTCTAGTTTGGCCCTGGGTTTGCTCTAATCAGGTTTTAGATTTAGACTTAGATAAACTGTGTTTAGACTCAATTTAATCCTGGTTTAATTTAGTTTGGTTCTGCTTTAGTCCGTGTTTTAGAGCAACATTTGTTCTAGGTCAGGTTCTATTTCAATCCTGGTTTTGGCTTGGTTTGATGATATATTTAGTTCTGTTCTGGTTGTACTGTACTTTATTTCTGGTTTACTCCTAGTTTATTTACTGTAGTAGTCCAATCTGCTCTTTTCTGTCTTCTTTATCTTTCTTCCCAGGCCAATCGAAGCTAGGGAGGAAGGATTCAGTTTTGCGTCATATTGAGTGCAACAATTCTTTCAACCAAAACAGTCAAGATAAACAGTCACTTTCCTTACGTCACATCCGTGGTTTCTCTGATTGGTTTACTCAGCGAACGTTAGTCCTGCTCATGGTCCCGCTTTAAAATCCCTTTCAAATCCTGCAATCCCAGACTAATTTCTTTGTATGTAATACAATGAGATAGCAGTCTGGCTGGCCAGGCTATAAATGTGGAGCACTGAGGAGGTAAATGCCTTGTCAGCATTTGGGATAACAGCACCATCTCCAGATTCTAGACTATTTATTCAGAAAGGCATTGTTTTTTTTTCAAATTCAAAATAACTTTATTAATCTTAAGGGGAAATTCATTTGTGGTATATTGTGACATTACTAAATCTTACTCTGTCTTTAAAGAAATGCACTCATTAGAAATTGCAGGGGGTTTGCAGATGACATAGAGTGAGTCTAACTGGGATTTAAACTGTATATTGTGCTAGTTTCTTTTTCCTAAGCTTTTTATTTTGTGTTATTGTTATCTCTCTCTAATAAAGCATTTCAAAGTCTCCCATAACAAAGAGGCTTTAATATCTGGAGTACCATTGATCTGTAAGAAGTCTATTCACTCTGAAAAAAACTTAACAAAACTATCTTCAAGGAGTAATCAGTATTAAGAAGCTAAAGCGGACATGAGTTAGTACTTTGGAAATCGGATTTTCATGGTCAAAGCTGCATGGTCCAACAGGACAATTGCATTGTATTTACAGTCAGAAATAGATGTGAGCAGTCTGCTGTCCACTTAGAAGTAATCAATGCGTGTAAAAGTATGATACAAATGTGAAAAGAAGGAATTTTTTTTTTGTGAAGAACTGAAAAACTTTAAGTAATCAGTGACATCCAACGCCTCCATAAATAAGTTAATTGTCTTGGCTGAATGGAACCCCTCAGTTGAGGAAGAGTGATCTGATCTGGGAGTCAGCCAACAATTAAAACCACTGCCTAAAATTAGTTGATGTGTAGATTCAGCAAAAAGTGAAAAAAAACCTTCTCAAAAAAATGCCTCATTATCCCAAACTAGAGCATATACATTTGCCAAGACAACCCTTATGTCATAAATCCATCCAGTAATGATAATGAATCTACCTGTAGCATCAGTAGTACTTTTACAATGAACAAAAGGAATAGATTTGTGTAAAATAATCACAACCCCTCTAGGCCTACTTAAAAAAAAAGGAAAGATAGATTTTCGTTTTAGTTTAGAAAGATCTGAACCCTTCAAATTCGTTTCCTGAAGGTACATTATATGTGCGCCAAGATGACGGCTGTAGTGTAAAATCTTACCACGTTTAATTGGGTTATTTGAGCCTTTACAATTTAAACTAGCAAATTTAATATCCCCACCCACATCATGTGAAACTTTTACTGGAGACATAAACAGAAAATAACTATGTAACTAGTATCCCACATATGTAATAAAGACAAACAGAAAACCTGAACCCACTGCAATGGCAGAACACCAAACACAAATAACCCCCCGCCAGCTGAAGGCCACTGCCCTCCCCCTTAAGAAAAACAAACTCTATCGCCTCACGTAGTTCGACCATACTACTAGTTCTCAACCAAGGGGAATGTGGAATAGTGGAGCAAAAACTGAAAAGGGAAAATAAATTATTAAAATGAAATTAAATTCTAAATGCGTAAATAAACCTTAAGTGTGCACCATAAACAGTAGGCTCTTAATTTTCCACGTACCTCCAAACCAAGTGTGAGTCAATACAGACAACCCCAGAGCACATAAACAAAGAACGTTACATTTTAATACGTTAGTCCTAGAATCAGGTCTACAGTTGCTTTTAGTTTTTAGTCTTCAAATTTCCATGTCTGACCATCAGGTGTGGTTAACTGTAGTGTTGCTGGGTAGCCAGGCCGAACTTAAGTAAATCCTGTAGTGTAGAAGTTTGTAGAAGTTTGTACGTGAACTCCGCAGAACGAGGGCTCTCTGTTCCCTCAGAAAGGCCCACTAGTCAGACGTTGTTACATCTGGAGCAAGTCCTCACATTTTTTGTTTAGAGTCCATTGTTGATGATAACATGTCAACATTAGCCTGAAGGCTAGTTAGTTAGCCGACTGCTACAAGTCCACGAGTGGTCAATCTCCTTTTTAACGGTCTCTGAGATAATGAACTCAAACCTTGTAACAATGTGAGAACACATCTCCTCCATCATGTCTTTGACACTTAATAGCATAGCCTCATTACCACTGGACGTCTAAATTTTAGGATCAGGCTATGGGTGAGGCCTAGTGTGGTCCGACTTGGATGAGTCGTTCTTGGGACGTGAGATAACCACTGATTGAAAAAGACTTTTATAAAACGGGCACTGCATTTTTAAAGTAATAAAGAGGCAGGTAAAGCAATCAAATAGCAAATGTATGGCACTGCATCATATGTATACTAACCCATTCCCCGAATGTCTTCTCCTCTGATGGTCACAGTTTGAGTTGGGGGTATATCGAGCCTACATTCAATGCCAATTATTAAAGTTCTCTTTAAGGCTCCTGTATTCCTCTTCTTGTCTATCTTTGATACAAGCCACTATTGCTGTGTCATCACTGTTTCTGAATTTGGCAGGACTCAGAGTTATACTTAAAATCTGTAGTGTGTAACGTGAAGAGCAAGAACAGTACCAGTACCACAGTTGAGCAGCACACTCTGTCAGAATTTATGGACAGACACCGTTGGGACCTATAGCTTTCCCAGGAGCACATTCTTCAGTTCCATCAGTACAGCTGCTTCTTCAGTCACTGACAGAGTGGGCTGCTCAGATATAGTATGTTGTTTTAAATGGGGCTTTTTGGAGTGGACCAAAATAAATTGATTGTTTTCTGTTTTGGTGAAAAACTAAATAAAGCGGTAGTCTACAAATGTGAATTGGTTGTAGTTCAGTCCTGATTTGGACCTGATCTAGTCCTGGTTGAGTACTAGTTAAAGGCCTAGTTTTATTGTAAACTTTGTCCTGGTTTTGTCCTAACATGTTATTTATAAAATAATAATAAATAATGTACAATATTTGTAATATAAAGTAACAGATCATTGGAGTCCACTCCTGGAGCAGGACAAGACTATAGAGACAAGGTAATAGTTTTTTCTCTGCCTGACAGGTCCAGCTCAGGGATGTGGGGGCTACCTGTCCATGCCCATGGGTATGTTAGGCTCTCCTGATGTGGACATGGACGGCCGTTACGAGCCGCTTATGGACTGCACCTGGACCATTGAAATGCCCATCAACAGAGCCATCAACCTGACCTTCAGCTCCTTTGACCTGGAGAGCTCCTCCACCTGCCACTATGACTCGGTCAAGGTAAAGACAATGTGTGGACAGGGTTAAATATGCAATTGTTAGGTCAGAAAATAACTAATTTCAATTAGTAAATTTAAAAAATCCTATAAATGACTTTGCCATTGATCCTACAAAAACCTTGGGTAATTGTATAGATCTACGATGGGGACAGCACTTACTGGCCTCTGGTCGGGACGTTCTGTGGAAACTCCATTCCCGAATACTTTGTCTCCAGTGGAAATTTTCTGACTGTGGTTTTTGTAACTGACAGCTCAGTCCAGAGAGGAGGCTTCAATGCCACCTACATATCTGTTCCATGTGAGTCTATTCTAGTACTGACTATGTAGTAATAATTAAAATGACTAACTCACTAGCATTATCCACCTGTTAATGTTTCTTTTTGTTAGTGGTTTGTGGAGGAGTTCTGAATGCCACCACCGCTGTCCAGACCCTGACCTCACCGTCTTTCCCTCATCCCTATCCTCCGTACTCGTCGTGTCGCTGGGTTCTGGACGCCCCTCCACAAGAAACCATTAAGATAGCTGTCCAGATCTTTGTCCTACAGCCGACCCAGATCTGCACCACCAACTACTTGCAGATGAAGGACTGGCCTCTGGTGGGTTACACTTAGGTTTCTCCTTACAACAAGAACTTCTATTGAAAATATAGTTTTGTTGATGAAAGTCATTATTTCCAGGGAGACTATGGGCAGTCACATAAGTTCTGTGCAGCTGATGCTCATCCGCCGGACTTCTATAGCTATGGCAGAACAGTCCATGTGGATTTCAAATCCGATGCCTATATGACTGGAAACGGTCTCAGTTTTACATATCAAATAGCAAGTATGACTATATTTTTGAAAAAATTTATACAAAGAAAAAGAAATGTCTAGAATGAATTTAGTTAAACCTTAGCTAGAGAGCCAGTTAAAACCAAGAAGCAACCAATCACAGACCATCCCTAAAGCAGACTGGTCCTCTGACCAGTCTATTCTACCATCAGCCAGAGATCATTTTCCATTCCCTTGTAAAAATAGGAAAAACAACAAATACAGTAATAATTATATTTTACAGTGAGTATTTTTTATACTTGTAATTATAATACTTTATAATAGTGTGTCATGACAGAATTAAGCACCATCTCTAGACTTGTATAGCTGATGTTTGAATGTTATTGGTGTTATGGTAATGCTGTTTTACATTATATACTGTATGTTTCTCCATTTTGTTCTGGTTCTAGGCTGCAGCAGAACTTATGAACAAGAATACGGTTATCTGAAAAGTCCGGGCTGGCCTGACGTCTACCCACACAACATTGACTGCACCATCATCCTCAGAGCTCCACAGAACAACATGATCTCCTTATTTTTCAACAATTTCAACGTAGAGAGCCACACCCAATGTGCATTTGACTACCTGGAGGTACATCAGCCTGGGCCATTGCAGTTACACATTTTGTCTTCACTTTTTATTTATATATTTTTTTGATTTAGTCCTGGCTTAATCTTAGTTTAGAATTTGCTGACGTCCCTGGGTTTGCCCCCTGTTTTCTCCTGGTGTAGACCTTTTTTCCCCAGTTTAGTCACAGTATCAGCTCTTTAAATGAAGTACAGCTGAAGGTTAATTAATTGTTTGTTTCAGCGTTACATCTATAGTTTGCAGACATATGGCAAATGGCATTAATTTTATACAGAGCTTTTCTATCTAGTAGGCACCCAAAGCGCTTTACACTAAGCTTCCATTCACCTACCAGTGTTACAGCTGGTACACCACTGGAGGAAAAGGTGGGTTAAGTGTTTTGCCCAAGGACACAACAACTGTATGAAATGCAAGGGTTGTCCAAAAAACAATACAGATTGCAATACTGTTAGGAATATTATACTATTGTTAAAAGCTGGCCGGCACAGTGGAACAGGGCTTAACACTAGTGCCACTAGTGAGTATATCAATAAATTACAACTTATACAGAATAGAGCTGCTCGTGTAGTACTTAGGTGCAGCTACAGGAGAAATATTATATTAATGCACAAAGATCTTAACTGGTTGTTGGTCAAAGATAGACTGTTGTACTCATTGTTGATTTTCATAAGAAACATTTCCATTTTAAAATTACCTTTTGTTTTGTTTAAATATCTTTCTTTTAGTGTAAAAAATCACCAGTATAGTACCAGACACGCAACTAATGGCAACTTCACCTTACCCATAGCAAGAACAAATGCCGTAAAAAACACTGTTATGTTTAGAGGTATGAAGGAATGGAATAAACTACCAACGCATATTATACTTACTAACAATGACAATAAATTTAAATTATATGTAAAACAGCATCTACTAAAATAATATATCAGACTGTTTAGATTTATTTATTTTTTGTGTGTGAACATGTGTAGGTATATATATAGGCGTATGTGAATGAATATGTTTTTATGTGTGTATATTTCATGCCTGTATGGAGGTACAAATGTACTTTGATATGTGTATATATATATACGTGTATATGTATGTGTATGTGTGTATGTGTATTTATCTTTTCTATTTTATTTTTTGTTGTATTTTCAATGATTTATTTTTTCTTTTTGTTAATGTATACATTTTTCAGGACCCCAGGAAGAATAGCTGTAGCATGGCTGTAGCTAATGGGGATCCTTTCAATAAAAACTAAAAAAAAACTAAAAACACTGTCACTTCACAGCTAAAACATGCTATACCTGGATCTTAAAAGGATGATTAAAAAAGGCTCAGCAAACTGCAAATAAAGCCCTGCTCAAGTCAAGAGCTGTGGAAAAAGGGGAAATCCTTTGAGAAATCCATATCAGAGAAGTGATAAAGTTATATACAGCTACCTACTCAAATTAAAAGATAACAGTTTTCTTAATGTACTCTCAATTGTCTTTCAGGTTCGTAATGGCAGCACAGAGAGCTCACCGTTGATAGGAAAATTCTGCGGCAGCACCTTGCCTCCCCCCGTCTTCCCCCAGTCCAACCAGCTCTACTTACGCTTTAAGACAGACTTCTCAAATTCTCTGGATGGATTCGAGGCCACGTGGACATCCTCACCTCATGGTCAGAAACCTAACTAATGTTAAAAGAAGTGATAGTCAGGGATGTTCTTTTTAACTGTTATTTCTAACAGGCTGTGGTGGGACACTCTACGGAGACCACGGTTCTTTCGCCAGTCCTAATTACCCAGGCACCTACTTCAACGGCACTCACTGTGAATGGGCCATCAGTGCACCCAGAGGACGCGTGGTTATCGTCACGTTCGCTCAGATCAGCATCGATGATGAAGGAGCCTGTGAGAGGAACTTTTTGAGATTGTACGATGGGCCGGACACCTCTTCGCCGCTTGTAGGAGCGTATTGTGGAACGGTGAGACAGCAGAGCTGATTGTGTAAATGTCAAAAGTCAAAGTATAAAAAAGTCAAAGGGAGTCTTTGACAATTTTTTGTCTTTGCTCATATTTACAAGATCTTCAAATTTTGGAATTTTCAGAAGAGACAAAATATACCATGCCTAGTAAACTGCAATCTGTGTGCATTTATTTTTGTATAGCCCACTATCACAACAGCCACCTCAAAGGGCTTAACAGACTGCATCAGAAAACATCCTCTGTCCTTAGACCCATCAGGGTAAGGACAAACTCCCCTCCAAAAAACA
>JALDNG010000144.1:1560000-1582500 GCA_024349245.1 Neodontobutis hainanensis | reverse complement strand
TACCATGGTAATCATCTCCTGCGTCGGGGGCAGTGTTGTGCAAGTTACTTCCAAATTGTAATACATTATAGATTACTTATTACTGTTATTTCAATTAATCAATCAATTTTTATTTATATAGCGCTAACAGCCAAAAGGTGCACAAGGCGCTTTCCAAGAAACATTAAAAGACAACATAAAGAAAAACGAAGTAAAGAAATGTAATGTGTTAAAATTCTTGATTTTAAAAAAAAATTGGTTTTCAGGTGTGCTTTAAAAACACTCAGCACCGTGATGCTTCGGAGGTGCACAGGGAGTGCATTCCACAACTTTGGTCCTTGAACACTAAATGACCGGCCTCCAAACTTTTTATACCTGTATGTAGGAGTCACCAGAGAAATGTGATCAGAAGAGCGTTCTGGCTGATAGATTTTTACTAAGTCAGTGAGGTATACTGGGGCCAAACCATGGATGGCCTTGAACACAAACAGCAGGACTTTATACTCCACCCTAAACTGCACTGGGAGCCAGTGAAGCGAGCGGAGGACATTGGTGATGTGTGACCGTTTAGATGTATTAGAGAGAAGACGTGCGGCTGCGTTTTGCACCAGTTGAAGGCGACTGATGAGTGATGTATTGAGTCCAGTGTAGAGGGCATTACAGTAGTCGATCCTCGAACTGATGAAGGCATGAATTGCTTTTTCAAGGTCGGCTCTGGACAAAAAATATTTAACCTTACTAAGAAGTCTTAACTGGTAAAAACTTGCCTTCACTACTGCACCAATCTGTTTATCGAACTTCAAGTTTTTGTCCAAAATAACACCCAGGTTACGCACAGACGGAGCAAACTGAGATGTCATGGGGCCAAAGCTAAAAACACTGTTGAATGAATCCGGGCTGAATAGGATGTACTCAGTCTTTTCCTCGTTTAAATGAAGGAAATTCTGGGAAAGCCACTGTTTGATGTCCTGAAGACAATTATGGAGAGGATCCAGTGCAGAACAATTACTCAGAATCACAGGAAGGTAGATCTGGAGGACGTCGGCATAGAAATGAAAATGAACATTGTGTCTGGAGATGAGTTGACTAAGTGGCAGCATGTAGAGAGAAAATAAAATAGGACCGAGAATGGAACCCTGTGGCACTCCAGATGACAAAGGGGCAACTGAGGAGGAAAAGTCATTGAGCATTACTGAAAAAGATCTATTAGTGAGGTAAGAGGAGAACCAATTCAGCACCGCTTTGTGCAGACCAGCAACATGATGATGACGAGAGATGAGCATGATCCACTGTGTCAAATGCAGCGGTAAGGTCCAGTAAAACCAGAACCATAGAGCTTTTTCTGTCCAGTGCTTCAAGAATGTCATTATGCACCCTCAGTAGCGCAGATTCAATGCTATGCCTGGTCCTGAAACCAGATTGGAATGTATCACAAATGCTGTGCAATTGCAGATGAGCCTGGAGCTGGGCGTAAACAAGCTTCTCCATCAGCTTTGAGAGAAATGATAGATGAGAGATAGGGCGGAAGTTTGATAGTATGGAGGGGTCTAGGTTGGGTTTCTTAAGCAACGGTCTAATAATGGCATGTTTGAGAGCTGTAGGAACAGTGCCCGAAATAAGACAGCTGTTTATGAAGGAGACAAGGCAGGGACCAATGATGTCAACAGCCTCCTTCAGAATCCTTGCAGGAACAGCGTCTAAAGGGCAGGTAGTAGGCTTCAATTCGAGGACAGCTTTTTTGAAGTCCACAAGAGTAACTGCCTCAAAGTTCTCTAGCACACATTGTGCCGCACAAGACGGCATGGCAGCAGCGGAGTGTTGAGTAATGGTTTGCCTAACAGCCAAAACCATGTCCACAAAGTATTGCTTGAATACATTGCATGTATTTTCAGAAACATCATTCAAGGCAACAGACACCGGATTAATAACAGAATTAATAGTGTTGACTAAAATTCCAGGATGGTGGCTATTGCTGTTGATGAGATAGGAGAGGTATGGTCCTTTAGCTTCCTTAAGTGCTCTCTGATATGTGGCCAGACTGTCTCTAAACACCCGTAATCTGTCCTTCTTCCATTTTCGCTCACTCTGTCTTTAGTGGCGCTTAAGGGCCCTGGTTGTATCATTGAGCCAGGGGTCACGAGGACCGTTAGACAACTTCACCTTAAAGGGTGCAACAGAGTCCATAATCTGGGAGCAGATGGTGTTGAAGGAAGAAATGAAAAGGTCCGGGCAGAGAGGTGATGCTAACTGAATGGAAGCAAGATCAGAAACAGAGAATAAAGCAACAAAATCTTCATCAGCAGATGATGAAATAATGCGATGACGATGAGGGGCAGTAGTTGTAGGTTCTGGCTAAACAGCACAAATGTCAAACTGTATGAGGGAATGGTCAGAGATGGGAAACATGAATGTTAAAATCACCACAAATTAAAATGTTATCAAACTTTGCCATAAATTCTGTTAGGAACTCTGAGAACTCAGTTAAGAAAACCTTATTTAATTTGGGCGGCCTGTAGATTACTGCGCATAAAATAGAACAGGGTAGAGTTAGTATAAAAGCTTGCAGCTCAAAGCTGGAATACCATCTAGTGGACAGCTGGCGACACTTCAGGGACTGTCTGTGTACGGTAGCTATCCCCCCGCCCCACCGGTAGCGTTCCCGCGATCCTCCAGCGAAGCCAACTCCCAACCGATTTCCACCCCTCTGCGACAACGAATCCAGGTAGATCCTCAGCCTGACATGAAGTCCACCTCTCCGACCGCGCTTTCTGCGGCGCTTACTGCCTGGTAGCAGACAGACAGGGCGTCTCAGGAATGGGGGAATTAATGAAAACAGTGGTGGTGGAGGTTTAAAGGACTGTGATTTTAAGAGGCGATGAGTTGTAAGACGCAATTCCAGCAGTGTGGAGCGGTCGTAAACTGTGAGCGGCGAGACTATCGCGAAAATAAATACGAGAAAACAGACGAGCAAGTGGCCAGCCAAACATTGCAGCGCCATCTTGAATCTTGATGTTCAGCTAAATGTAATACTTTACCTTACAATATTACTGTCTCAGAATTGTAATACATTATATTACTCCTGTATTACTTTTGAGTTACTTTCAGGAAAATAACTACAAGGTAGAACTTAAAATTCTAAAATGACATAATGTAATACAGAGCATTTTACATCCAGTAGAAGGCAATTTGATGTTCCATAATGACTGTGGGCTATCCAGGCTACTAACAATAAAGCATATAATTGGCAAAGTGAAGGCTCAAGACAAGAAAGGATGACAGACAAAATCACAAATGATTAAAGTCTGTTTAAAGTATGGTAGAGGTAAAATTATTATCTGGCAATATCCCAATAGCTTGGGTCTATTAATATTAGACACAACATAAGTAAACTCTAATGCCATGACAAGATGCACATTTGTTTTACTTTATTCTCTTTGAATTCAAGAGGTTCACAACACAAAACTGTCATGCACAAAGTGCACATGATGAACATAGCTTAGGCTGTTCTTTCTCAAGTATAAAGTGCATTTGGTGGCCCAACCCCTTAGCCTCAGTCATTTTAGTCCACAGGTTAAACATAGCCTAACTGCTTAGTAAGATAACACAGAAGAAAAAAACCCTTAGGCCAGGGGTCTTCAATTAAATTCAGCCGAGGTCCACTTAGTTAACTTTCCTCAGCTAGTGATAATGCAAGTGAGGGGTCCGGAAAATTTAAATAAAAGGATATGGGTTTGAATATAATTCTTTAAAGTAAAGTCTCATTTATTCCACACCTACAGCCTCTTAAACAATATGGAGATGAATGTCCACTGTATTCTGTATTTTATCCTTTGTTTTCCCCGTGTGGGGTAACATTTTAATTAATGTTACCCCACACGGGGGCACAGCAGGGGCAGAAATTATGCCTCTCGCCACTCCTGTAAAACCTGCCTTCACTGGACTATGCCACGCAATAACAAAGTTACACCAACAAGAGGGAGATTAATGAAATTTTGCAGTCTCGCAAAAGTTTTTTTTTTGTAACGCAAGCTTTGCTGAAAATGTACTGAGTAAAATATTACTAAAAATTAATTTGTAATGCCTTACACTTCTGCGTTACAGGAAAAAGTAATAAATTACTGTAATGCATTACTTTTGTAATGTGTTACTCCCAACATTGGTCGGGGTTCAGGGCAGTGTCACTGATAAATGTCTGAGTTGGTAAGTGTGAGTCAACAGGCAGTGTATAGTCAGGGATAGCACTTAGTGAGGCTGTTTACAACAATGGGGTTGTAAACATGAATCTCAGGTGTCAAACACATTCCCACCTGTCAGTCAACTTCTTTTTGCTTCACTCGCCTTTATTGGCTGACAGCTCTCTGTCACCAGTGTTGGTCATTTTACTTCAAAAAAGTAATTAGTTAAAATTACAAATTACTTCTCCTAAAAAGTAACTGAGTTAGTAACTCAGTTACTACATTGTAAAAGTAACTAAGTTACTCAGCAAAGTAACTGAAGTTATTTTTTATGTTCTATTCAGATCCACTCCATCTCCCTCAGGGATCCGCTCCACTTTCCTTCTCCTTCCTTCATCTCATCACTGCCACCTGTCCCAAGCACCTGTAGTTTATTACCATCAGTGAGGTATTTAAACCGGTCCTGTCCACCTCTTCCCTGCCAGATCGCGCAGCATACTTTGTGCGAATGTTTCCAGCGTTTGTTACAGCTCTTATTACAGCCCTTGTTCCAGCTCTGGTTCCAGCTCTGGTTCCAGCTCTGGTTCCAGCTCTGGTTCCAGCTCTGGTTCCAGCCCTCGTTCCAGCCCTCGTTCCAGCCCTCGTTCCAGCCCTCGTTCCAGCCCTCGTTCCAGCCCTCGCTCCAACCCTCGCTTCAGCCTTTGCTCCAGGTCTGGACTCCAGCTATCAGCCCAGTTCCTTGGCTTGGTCCCAGTCACCGGCTCGGCTCCAGGCTTCGGCGCAGCTCTACGGCTCACTCCAACTCTCAGCCCAGCTCTCCAGTTTGGCCTGAGTCACCGGCTCGGCTCCAGGTCTCGGAGCAGCTCTACGGTTCACTCTAACTCTCAGCCCAACTTCCCGGCTTGGTCTCCAGTCACCGGCTCGGCACCAGGTCTCGGTTTAGCTCCATGCCTCAACTCCAACTCTCAGCCCAGCTCTCCAGCTTGGTTCCCATCACCGGCTCGACTCCAATCCTCATCGCCGCTTTACAGCTCCACTCCAACTCTCGGTTCAGCTCCTCGGCTTGGTTCCAGTTCACAACTTCACTTCAGCCATCAGCGCAGTTCCTCTGCACGGACTACAGTCTCAGATCTCCTATCCAGCTTTCTGTCACTCATTGTACTTTAATAAAGAATCACTTACCTTCACTGTCTTGTGCACATTTGAGTCCTCAGTCCCACATTACAGAACGATCTGGCCCAGATGGACTCAGCCAAAGCAGAGAAAGTAATAAATCGATTCACCATCATTGAAGAAACTCTTCAAAATCATGCAGCCCAAATGAACACTATTTCCGCCGGGTTCCAGCGAATTGTGTATCAACAGGAAGACGCCTTCCATGCCATGTCAAATCAGATCCATCTTCTGACTTCTCAGCTATCAAATATTCCAAAGACCACAGAGAGTCTGGCCTCCGTTTCAACTTCAGATCCTGAGTTTCGGACGCTTGCTCGGCAGAGTGGATTTAACGCTCCTGCACAGCACCAGGCTTTCCTTCTCCAGTAGACCTGGATGATTTTAATCTGTATGTCAATCCGGGTTAATCAGCGAGTTCGAGCTTGTCAGAGGGAGCGGTCTATCCGGAGTCCTCATTGCCTTCCAAGAGACATCGACCGGTCAAACAGAACACCGAGGTTTCTGAGGCTCGACTGGACGAAGAACCCAGGGAACCAAGTGTTGTTTGATTTGAGGTATTTTTTGGTCAGGTGCAAAGATTAAAGTTTCAGTCTTTTTTGTCTTCAGCTGTAGGTAGTTATTGTATAACCAGTTGTTTTATCCAAGACAAGCAGTTCAACAAATCAGTAAGTTTATAAAACTCAGAGTCTTTAAAAGAACAGTACAACTGAATGTCATCAGCAGAAAAGTGATAAGACACATTTTTAAAACCGTGAATTATTTCACTAAGAGGGCATATGTACAATAAAAACCAAAGAGGACCTAGGATTGAGCCCTGATGAACTCCATATGACAGAGGGCTCATTTCAGACAGAATATTGTTAATAAAGACACAAAATGATCTGTCACTCAGGTAAGAGGAGAACCACTTTAGAACTGATCCAGAGAAACACGTTTCATATTTCAGACGCTTTAACAATACATTATGGTCCAGAGAATCAAAAGCAGATAATATAATAATAGATAAATCCAGTCGGATCAAGACTGAGTACTGCCCAGAGTCAGCCGGCATCATAATGTCACTTGATATCTTCAGCAGGACAGTCTCAGTTGAAGGACATTTTCAGAAGCCTGACTGAAATTTATCTATAAAATTATTTTCATTAAGAAACGCAGTTAACTGCTCCACCACCACTCTCTCCAGGATTTTAGATAAAAAAGGCAGTTTAGAAATTGGCCTGTAGTTGTTTGGTTCAAAAGAATCCAAACTGGGCTTCTTCAGAATGGTTTAAAAGAGCTGGGCACAAAACCAGTTAAAAGAGAAAGGTTGATCAGTTTAACAACATATGGACCAACTAAATCAAATACATTTAAAAGCATTACATCCAAAGGGTTTGAAGATGGTTTCTCTTTTCAGTAGAGCCTTGATATCCTCTTCAGTGACAGGTGAGAAGGTGGACCAAGAGCACTGAGGAGATAAACCCCATGATGTGTTGACAGAGGATGGGTTTATAGAGGCTCTATCATGTACCTTATTCACAAAGGAATGTAAAAACCTGTTGCAGTCAGACTTTGAGTGGACTGGTAAATGAGGAGCTAAAGGAGAGACAATTCTTGATATTGTGTCAAACAGAACTTTAGGATTTTTCTTGTTCAGAACAACAAGATTAGAAAAATATGCAAATATGCTGGCCTGTTTTATTTCATTTAGTGACACGATGAGCTCCTTCAAGTGCAGTCTGTGGACTTCCAAACTTCTGCATTTCCACAAACGTTATATTTTACAACAGTTTCTCCTGCAGGATAAGATTTCCTCATTTATCCAAGAGCAGGGATTTTTAGGCAAGGTGCGTTTCCTTTTTATCGGAGCAGCCTTATTTAAAACAGACAAACAGTGGTTATTAAAAGACTGCATAAAAGATTCAGGCTCACTACAGCCATCAAAAACACTGGGGTCAAATGACTCTGAAAGTTTCTCAGCTGTGGATCCATTTATGATGTGTCTTTGTGACATGAGTTTGGAAGGAAGATAGTCCACACTGGAAGACAAGTTAAAAGATATACAGCAGTGGTCTGTCACATTAATGTCTGTAACACTCAACTGGTCAATGTTCAGGCCTAAAGAGAAAACCAGGTGCAAAGTGTGGCCTTTGGTGTAGGACCAGAGACATGTTGTTTCAAATGAAATGCTTCAGTGAGTGTTAAAAACTGCCAGATTACACGAAGCATCATCGATATGGAGGTTAAAATCCCCGAGGATCAGAACATTTTCAAGTTTGATAATTAAAGATAAAAATTCAGAGAAATCCTCTAAAAACAAGCGACCAGGACCAGCAGGTAAATTAAAATGCAATAAAATGAGTCATTGTTGCCAACCTTAGTCATCTGCATCTCAAAGGAGTCGAAAGAGTCTGGCTTCATCAGCCTGAGGTTCAGCACAAATGAGGACTTAAAAAAGAGCGAGGACAGAGTGTTCCTCGTTTTAGAAGAAATCTTTCCGAGATAAACTTTAACACGTACTCTGCACGAGGAGCTTGTGTTTCAAATTGTTGTTGTTCAGTGTTGTTCAGTGTGTTGTTTAGTGTTGTTTAGTGTTGTTCAGTGTTGTTCAGTGTTGTACGTGTTGTACGTGTTCAGTGTTGTTTAGTGTTGTTCTGTGTTGTACGTGTTGTTTAGTGTTGTTTAGTGTTGTTTAGTGTTGTTCAGTGTTGTTCAGTGTTGTTCAGTGTTGTACGTGTTGTTCAGTGTTGTTCAGTGTTGTTCAGTGTTGTTCAGTGATGTTCAGTGATGTTCTGTGTTGTACGTGTTGTTCAGTGTTGTTCAGTGTTGTTCAGTGTTGTTCAGTGTTGTTTCGTGTTGTTTCGTGTTGTTTCGTGTTGTTTCGTGTTGTTTCGTGTTGTTTCGTGTTGTTCAGTGTTGTTCAGTGTTGTTCAGTGATGTACGTGTTGTTCAGTAAACTGAAGCAGTGTTAAAAGGAACACTGACAAAAGCAGAAGTGCACAAAACAAATTCACTGAATATGTCATTGAAACATGACAGATGTCTCTGCAATAATGTTATTTTCAACATATGAATACATTTGGACAATTAGATGGAGACTAAAGATGATATTCATCAGATACTGTTCTTTTCAAACTAAAACAGAAAAACAAAAACACCTGATATTAAATCAAAAGACATTAAGCTCATGTAAAATGACAAATATAAAAGATACTTCAGCTTCTGGGGGTGTCCTGTGGTGCTGAAGAACGCTCGAGGACACAGAGACAGTCCTAATACATTCTAATATCCTCTAATCCTTAAGCTCAGCCTAGTGTTAAATGATCCTCCTGTAGTTATTTTTGTCGTCAACAGTGGATGAAGAAAACAACGTGAACACAAAAGGAATATTAAAAAGGTAAAGGTAAAGTCAATGTAGTTTAGTCTGAATCAACTCAATCAAATAACTTATATAATCACTCAAAACCATGAACAGCTGACACCTCTCGTGACTCTAATTCTTTAAAATATCTGAACACCTCAGAATATGAGAGTCTTCAATAAGAGTCATGTGGATGTTGACCTCTTCCAGGTCAGAGCACGGTTTTAAAGAGCCATAATAATAACCAGAAAGTCTTTATATTAGTGTTTTTAGAAGAATTGTATCTGGATTTTCTATTGCCCTGTAGTATTTAACTCTTATAACAACCCAAAGATTTCACTGGGTCCCATTTCACCAAGAAATGAAAGTTCTTAAGTTGTTTCTGCAGAACCCTGATATTGTTCCAGAAGGTTATCATAGCGTCGGACTCTCATACTGTCCCAGGCCTTTTCATTAACACTGAGTCACTGTAGTGCACTCCTCCTCCTTTCCTCTAGAGGGCACTGTTCAGACATGTTTTAATAGAAAAGATTCAATGTAGAGTCAAAAGTGTCACTGATAAAACATCTGGAACGTCTAAAACAAAGTCTTTCTTTTAACCTGAGCTTCGTAAATGTGTGTTCCTCCCTCTGTCGCCGCTCAGCCCAGTGTCCGCTGACCTCTGACCTTTCACTGTTCAGAATTAGCGACACGTGAGCGACCTTTGTGTGAGACTGTGTTGTTAAACTGACTTGAGCCTCGTTATGGAGCTCATAAAGTTGATTAAATCCAGTGAAAAGGACTCGTCTCGTTCTTTTAGCATCATTTAGAAAAGTTGCTCTGATTACGTTCCAAGGCTTTTCCATCAACAACTTTACATTTACAATATGACAAGGCAATATCTTTTAAGAATCAAACATTTTACAAAGACGACCAAGAACATAAGCCATTTCTGGACAAACTCATTTTGAGACAGAATTTAAGGCACAATATCAAGGATTTAAGGGAACGTTTTTAGTGTTGATCCTGTGAGAGTTGACTCCAGGTTTATTCTCAGGTTTAACTCTCGACACTGGTCATGTTCATCGTGTGAGCTGTGATTGGCTGAAAAAGACACTAACGTAATTAAAGGAGGAAAAGGTCAAATGAATTCCACTGTGTCAGGATTATTTGTCGTTTTCCATCGGAATACTGCACATTATCATCTCCTTCGTGTGAATAAACTGAGCCCATGTTTCTTTCCTGCTCTAAGACTGAACTGTTCTTAAAACTTTCATAGCTCTTTGTCGTAATAAAGCTGTGAAGAGTGAATCCTGGACATCACTAAAGTTAATCTGAACTGTTCTCACAAGGCAGTCACTCGATAAACTCTGTTCAAACATTTAACACTGTCACAAAATAAATATGCACCTGTTTCTGAGACCGTTTTTCACTTTTATTCACTCGATGAATCCCAATGAAAGAAGGGAACAAGTGGTCTTTTAATAAAAACACTATTTTCAAAGCTGTAGGGTTAGGTAGGACATCGATGGAGTCCTACCTACAGCTGCTGGGAACTTACTCTTTCATGTGAAGTCCTGATGAGTACCTGCCTTTTACATTTAGGAGCTTTAACTCAGTTTACCTGAAAGAATAACGCCTCACTAAATAACTTCTACAGGATCATAACTGTTCATTTAAAGAATAATCTAAAGGTATTATAGAACAAGTACAGTGACTCTAAAGACTATACAATATATGCTCGAACTCAGCAGACTAAGGTCAAAGGAGTCATCGTTTTAAAGCTGTTAAAGGGAACATGTGTCCATCACATTTTAGTCTTCTCTTTTTTCCTGCAGCCTCTCACAGACGGCAGGAGAGTCTGGCTCTTCTGGAGAAGGACTGAGGAAACAGCTGCAGGTGGACCTCAGGCTCAGGCGCCTCTCAAAAAGAGCTACTGCTGCATCGTTGATCTATTTAAACTTGAACCAAACCTGCTGTACTTCTCTTCCTTTTGTCATCCTCTGTCAGGTTTTACAGCCCCAGTGCAACAGGAAAGACTCTCATCAAGAGCCTGACCCGAGTCAAAGGAGAGAAGGCAGTTCTGGAGGAAAAGGTTAGAACCATTTATGAAAAGATTCAGCTAAAGAGCTCCTGGGAAAGCACACAGTTCTGATCTTTTGCTTTTCAACACTACACTTTAGAGTTCTTCTAATGAGTAAGTGTAAAGTTCAAGCGTTTGTACTGAGCTATAGCCATAAAGAGGAATGGCAGGTGTACATTTGAACTTTAAACACCTACATATGACAGAAGTATTGGGTTATTTTTCTTCACTTTTATCTCTTCTCTTCAGACGCTCAGTTGGAGCGAGTCCACAGCCGGCTGCAGACTGAGCTCCAGCGTTTAAAAGAAAATGAAGGAGTGAAGGTCAAAAGGAAGGACACAACAACAGACCTGCCGTCTCAGGACTGAACTCTGCCGTCTGCAGTCGGAATCGAACAAACTCAGGTGGTTATGGGCCGACTACAGTCAGAGTTTTATTAATCTTTATTATTGTTACGTATTTGGAACTATTGCTTTAGGGACATGTGTTGAAAACACTTACTGGAAGATAAGTGTTTGACAAGTGTCTGTTCCTAATAAATAAAGCATAAATGAAGACAAGCAGCCATTAATCAAAGCAGAAATAACTTATTTACCTTAAACAAATATGTCTGTGTAAAGACTGAGTAAAGCAGAAAAGAAGATTCTCTTGAAAACCAGTGATGGCTGTTTGAATGTAGAGCTCTTTATGATGATGTGACCTCTGACATGACCCTTTGACCTTACATTATTGAACAAATGACCTCATTAACTCTGAACAACTGCAGATATCTGAGCTCCAGGCCAAACTGAGCTCCAGACCAAACTGAGCTCCAGGCCAAACTGAGCTCCAGGCCAAACTGAGCTCCAGGCCAAACTGAGCTCCAGACCAAACTGAGCTCTAGGCCAAACTGAGCTCCAGACCAAACTGAGCTCCAGACCAAACAGAGCTCCAGGCCAAACTGAGCTCCAGGACAAACTGAGCTCCAGACCAAACTGAGCTCCAGACCAAACTGAGCTCCAGACCAAACTGAGCTACAGACCAATCTGAGCTCCAGGCCAAACTGAGCTCCAGACCAAACTGAGCTCCAGGCCAAACTGAGCTCCAGGACAAACTGAGCTCCAGGACAAACTGAGCTCCAGACCAAACTGAGCTCCAGCTCCAGGAGAAGCTCACGGGCGAAGGAAAAGATCAGGCTGAGTCCGGTGAAGACGTCCAGTGGTGACAGCTCGGATCAGGGAACTGTACTTAGTCGTCTCTTTAGAAAATATTTTAACATTAATAAAGGTGAGCTCTGGCTTTAGTTCTAGTTTAGTCTTTGTCATTGTCTCACGGTAACAATGGTGCAGCGGGAGGTTTGCTTAAAGAGATAAACAGTACATGTGTTTTTATCTCCAGCAGGACACAGAGTTTAGGAGGAGACGACGGTTTCCAGAGGAATATGTCATGAACAGACACATTACAGGAACAGAATGAACAGTATGGAGAGATACAATCCCCCAAACAGACATTTAAATGAGTTAAATACTCACTTAAAAGAAAATACTAAATAATCAAATAGGGATAAAAAGATCCTATTTTATTATTTTAAAATTGATCAGTTCATGTACTATTCCTTTCCAGCAGACATGGAAACTTTTGACTTGACAAAAAATAAAATACTTGGAAGTTAAAGATTTGTGACTTGACTTGAATGACTTGAATGACTTGAATGTTAATCACGTCATGTTTTCAGTTTGAAATATATCAATTATTTTAAAAATAAAGTTGAATGTAGGCGTGCACGTGAAGGTGGGCGTGCACGTGGAGGTGGGTGTGCATGTGGAGGTGGGCGTGCACGTGAAGGTGGGCGTGCACGTGGAGGTGGGCGTGCACGAGTCTCTGTCCTTGCTGTTGCGGTCATTGGTGCGAGGTTTAAGGTGAAGCTATGGCAAGCCAAAGGGGCCAAATTACATCCTTGTTTAATTGCGTTGTTCTTTATAATGGCGCAGTCCATCGTGTCTCTTAATGTTTTTTCCAGCCTTGTTTAACAATAAAGACGTATAATAAAGTGTTTTTTTTGTTCCCCTTTTATAAATATAAATATCCTTTTGCATTCCATTAAAACTTTGTTCCTGTGAGCCTCGCAGCAATAAAGCACAGCTCTAACTGTCAATCAGAGGGGGCGCTGTTCTGTGGCGACCTGCAGCTGTGTGCGTGACGGTCTGTTTTAACGTTTTAACGTCTTTTAGCAGTCTTTTAGCCACCTGGAAGATGTTATTTTTATGTTGTTGTTTTTATTAATGACTCCTGAGCACTTGAGGAATGGAAGTCACTTTTTATGCCCTGTTTTTATTGGTTATTTTAAACTTTGTTTGGAGTCAGCAGTCACAAACACTCAGATACTCTCGTGATTTCCTACTGGCATTACAATGGAGCTACCTGCACAGTATGTCGGACTCCAGTCTCAATACACAGACTGTGAATCTTCCTCCGGAATTACGAAATGTGCACAACAAAAACTCTACAAAACCAGTTTAAAAAGTTAGAAAGCGAGGAAAACGGGGCGGCGTGAAAAAACGAACCCGGAAGCTGCAGCGGAAAAACCGCATCCCGTTGCCCTCAATCATCATGGCTAACACGCAGTCTCTGAGGAATAAAATAGACGAATTACAGGGAAATGTGATCCATCTGCGGGACTACAGGGATGTGTGTCTTATGGCTTTTACGGAGACCTGGTTAAATGAAGCGGACGTGGACTCAGCGCTGGAAATAAGCGGCTTTGGCGCTCCTCTGCGCCTGGATCGGGACCGAGAGGTGACACACAAAACACTGGGAGGAGGGGTATGTCTCTACATAAACCAGAGATGGTGCAGTAACATTACTGTAAGAGAGCAGATGTGTTTCCCGGACATCGAACTCCTGTCCGTGTCTTTAAGGCCGTTTTACCTCCCGAGAGAGTTCCCGCAGATATTTGTGACTGTTGTTTATATCCACCCTAAGGCTGATGCTAAGTCTGCGGCTGACATTGTTTTTAAAACTATAAATAAGTTCAGTCAATCTCACCTGCTGCTCCCAATTTTATACTCGGCGATTTTAACCACTGTAATTTAAAGAAAACCCTGAACAGTTTTTATCAGTATGTCAAATGTCCAACACGTCACAATAAAACCCTGGACCTGTGCTACAGCTCCATTAAAGGGGCTTATATCTCGAAGGCAGGACCTGCACTGGGCTCCTCTGACCACAACACAGTCCACCTTCTGCCCACCTACACCTCGGTGCTGAGGAGGGAAAAGCCTGTTAGGAAACAGGTAAAGGTGTGGACTGAGGATAGCTCTCTGGCGCTGCAGGGCTGCTTCGAGTGCACAGACTGGACAGTGTTTCAGAACTCTTGTTCTGACATAGACAAACTGACTGATGTTGTCTGCAGTTACATCTCCTTCTGTAAAGACTCAGTTCTCCCAAACAGGGAAGTCAAGGTGTATCCTAATAACAAACCATGGATTTCCAAGGTCATGAAAGATCTGCTTATCAAAAGGAAAACTGTATTTAACGAAGGTGATGTGAATGCAGAAAGGGTTGTGAGAAAGGAGATCAGGGCTGAAATTAAAAAAGCCAAATTGAGATATAAGGATAAGATTGAGGCTGAACTAAGAAGTAACAACTTAAAAAGAACCTGGAATGGTATGAAAACAATGACTGGGTCACATGATAAAGTCAGCAGAGTTGCACTTGATGGTTTTAATTCTGATAAAGACTTGGCAGATGAACTAAATGTATTTTATACACGGTTCAACACAGTGGATTTTATTGATAAGATTGCTGACATCAGGGCAATGACTCGAGCCTCTCCATCAGTGTCTATTGAGGTAAACACTGTGGCTAAATTGTTCTGCCACACCAAACCCAAAAGCCCAGGGCCAGACAACATCTGTGGACATTAAAAAAGTGTGCTTACCAACTTTGTGGCATCTTCCAACATATTTTTAATCTGTCTTTACTACAACAGAAGGTCCCCAAAATTTGGAAGCACTCAGTCATTGTGCCCTTAGCGAAGTGCAACACTCCTAAAGCCTTGAATGATTTTAGACCAGTTGCTCTGACCTCCTTGGTTATGAAAACTTTTGAAAAAATCATTAAAGACATGGTGCTACTGCAGGTCAGGGAACAGCTAGACCCATTGCAGTTTGCTTACAGGTCTGAGAGAGGAGTGGAGGATGCTGTCATCACACTGTTGCACTTTATTCTTAAACATCTGGATGGAGCCAAGACACATGCCAGACTTTTATTTGTTGATTTTACTTCTGCTTTTAACACCATTCAGCCATTCCTGCTGGCAGAGAGACGTATGGCTGATTTTAACCTTGATCTTAACTTGGTTGGTTGGATATTGGACTTTTTATTAGACAGACCTCAGTGTGTTAGAGTGAATGGTATTTTATCTGATGTGCTCTATTCCTCTACTGGTTCACCCCAAGGCTGCTGTCTCTCCCCTCTTTTGTACATTCTGTACACAAACCAGTGTCGCAGTGTGTACAAGGATAGACACATTTTAAAGTTTGCAGATGACTCTGTAATCATCAGCCTGCTCAGAGGGGATGAACAGGACCATGGGCCAGTCCTTAATGACTTTGTTCAGTGGTGTGACCATTCATTTTTACATATGAATGTGTTAAAAACAAAAGAAATTAAAATAGACTTCCGCAAATCACCACCTTGCCCCAGAGCCACTGTCATCAAGAACACAGACATTGACCTGGTCGACAGCTACAAATATCTCGGAGTCATTCTGGACAATAAACTGTGTTTTGAGCCTTGGGTGGATGCTGTTTCTAAAAAGGTCCAACAACAATTGTACTTCCTGAGGAAGATGAACAGTTTTAACGTATCCACTGAAATGATGACACTGTTTTATCGTGCTTTTATTGAATCGGTTTTATCCTTCTGTATTGCTGCCTGGTTTGGAAGCCTCTCCCTGAACAACAAAAACAGACTGGGTAGTCTGGTTAAAGTGGCTAGTAAGATTTCAGGGAGGAGTCAGGCTCAGCTGAAGGACATTTACAGCCGACAGGTGCAGAGGAAGGCTGGTGCTATGGCGCAGTCCCAAGACCATCCCCTCAGAGGGGAGTTTGAGCTGCTGCCCTCCGGCCGGCGCTACAGAGCTCTGGGCTGTAGGACTAAAAGATTAAATATGTCGTTTTTACCGACAGCTGTGAGGCACTTAAATGGCACCTAGCACTTTATAATCATTTTGCAAAACAATAATTGCTTGTTTGCACAATGTATTTATTCATGTTTTAATTCCATTTTGCACATTTTTATCTTGGTTTTTAGTGATTTCCATTCTTGATCCTGCTCTTGAGTTGTTGAAGTGTAATTCTATGTTGTATGTTTTTTAAGGAGCATGATGCTGCAAAATTAATTTCCCCAAGAGGGACAATAAAGAAAACTTTGAACTTTGAACTTTTGAACTTTGAACTGCAGTGGCTTTGGAGAAATGGTAGAGGTGCTAATAAGGTTTTGACCTAATGATTGAGTTTTTATTCTATTTGTACAGAACACCTTCATACTGTGTAGGTCTACACACTGGTCCTGTAGGCACAGCACAACTGTTTGCTTGGCCTGCACTGGGATTGTTTCAGAGACATCAGGCAGTATTTGGACAGGTTGATGTAGTTACCATTTTAAGACAGCGGGTGGCAGCACCGAAGCATTCACTACCATTACTTTTACATTTAGTCATTTAGCCACTTTTTGTCTTGCCCAAGGGCACAACAACAGTGTGAATTACTGGAATACACTAAGTTGTAGGCCTACCTTTTCCCCAAAAGTAAAATCACTCAAAATCCAAACTTTTGATCAAAAACAAACATCCAAAGAACGTATCCTGTTCCAAAGAAAAACTAAAATAATCCAAATAATTTAAATTAATATTAACACAAAATAACCCCAAAACATTTGTATTTGTTTAAATTAAGTTTTTAGAGTTTAGTTTCGTGTTTCAGAAGCAGTTATAAACTCTGAGCTCTTCTTTGGGACGTTCCACAACGACACTGATGTGGGACATTGTTGTGAGGAGACTAAAGCCTCTTGTTTTTATTTCAGTTGTTGGACCGGTTTGTGACGATGTAAAAACCTTTGCTGTTGACTTTGTAAACCTCTGTTTTTCACTCAGTTTTAAATTAAAATGGATCTAATCTTTGTGTGCCTCTCTTCTTGTGCAAGTTTAATGAGCTCACAATGAAGTCAACGTCACTAGAGTCACCCACTTGAACAGACGAGTCTCTAGAGGCTTTTGGCTTGAAACCAGGAAGAGTTTTGTCTTTGGAGCGCTCTAAAAGCACGTTAGAACAAAGTCTTGAGTCAAACTATAGACCAGTGGAAATCCAACATGAAGTCCTAAAGGGCTTTTAATGTGAAAGAGTGAAGGAGTGTAAATGTAGATGTGTTTCTCTTTGTTCAGAGCACCTGGAATGTGGTCAGGTAACACTTTGGTATTTTACACCAGTGCTGTTGTCATTCCTGAGGATTACTGTTCAAGTGAGAAACACTTTCTGAAACAGTCACATGGCTGTGTTGAGTGGCTCTGGTGCTGCCATAACCTCAACAAATCTCAACACTTTAGTCTTCAGCCTGTTTTATTCAGCAATAATGCGTCGAGAGTTCTGTTCAAATGGGTTTATAGTTGATGGTCCAAACAGGTCAGCTCTGTAGAAATGTGAATCATGTACACACTGTGTTGAAGGGACTTTGAAGGACTCCAGGTCAGTTCCATTGTCTGAGGACAAAGGGTTGATCAGGTGAGCTTTAATTATAGCTTCAGGAGTGGAGCTCCTCAAGAAGAAAGGCCCAGACGAGAGCAAAAACACGACTGAGAAAGGTCTAAACAGTCCTCCATCTTTCTCTCAGAGTTTAACTCCATCAGAGTCATTATTAGAGCTGCACATTAACACTGAGAGCAGAAACTGTCGGAGACTATAGCCTCCGTTTGTGTTTCCTGTTGAACCTGTTCAGTTGGACTGAGGCCAACCTGATGAAGATGAATCCTTTCAGGGTAAACCCAGAGAGCACACAAGGTAAAGGAGAACATGTCTTCAGTCCGTGCACTCACTCTTCTCTTTGTGCTTCTGTGGGGGACGACAAAAGGACAAAGTAAGTTCAAAAGTTAAATGAGTAAAATGCAAGAGGAACCTTTACTGATGAGCTTTAGACTGACTCAGAGAATAAGTCGTACAAAGGATCGTGTGACGGCTGACCACATTAGCCAGATTCTGCAGCTGCTCTGTCATGTTCTGCTTTATAGACTTTAAAATGGCATTGTCCTGAAGAGGTTTGCCTGCAGTGGTCCAGATAGAGATTGGAGTTCTCAGATTGTTTAGGTTGGTTTGTCATAAATCTGCCTGTGTTATTGTTTGATTCTGTCGGTGAAGTTATTGTTGTTACTTTGGGAACAGAGTATTGTTCTTGGATCTCCCCTGTCGTCTCGTATCTCTCGAGCCAACACTGACCTCCTTTACTCTATTAAAAGAGAACTGGGACCTATAACTTTCCTGAACAACTGATTACAAACTCAGTGTTTGCCAAAGACTGAAGCAAGGTCTCGACAAAAATCATAGAAGAAACCTTTGGCTTTTTAAGTGATTAGTTATTAGTAATAACAGCTGCTTATCGTCTCTCCTGGATTATTCTGATGAGGCGCATTACAAAGCATGGGTGCTGTGGTGATTGCACCAACCTTTAGCTGGTGTTTTTAAGGGTGTTTTTAACGTATTACACTTACATTATTTTATTTTTCAGTCAGTAAAGGCAATTTCAAAGAATATTGCAAAAATGTATAAAACAAAACATCCTCTGTAACACCTTTTAAAACTAGTTTGATCAGATTTAGCCCAAGCTGCAGCTCTCCCTTGTTAGGAATGTTTACAGTTTAGATAAAAAAAGACTAAAATTCAACTTAAACTCTTTTGGAAAGGCTTTTAAAACACCCCTGTGTCATATCAGCTTAATACTGTAATACTTATATAAACCATCAATACAAAACAGAGTGAAGTCTTTACCAGAGTCGTCATAAAAACTCACCAGAGCTGCCTTTTTCAGATGAATGAGTAAATCCCTCTCAGTGGAAACAGCTGCTGCCAATACTTTTGTCCAGAAGTGATACTTACGTTTTAACACATGCGCCTCATTTACATGAGTCCTTAGCTTTATGTGACGCTAGCACTTAGCTGCTCATGTAGCTGCAGGTTAATGACTGTAATTAACTCCACAGATTTAAACTCCTTCAGCTGAACTGGGATGGTTGAAGTGTCTGGGATGAGGAGCACCTCAAAGTTTGAGGCTATGGTTCTCAGTGAAAAGTGTAGTTTGTCCTCTTCAGGTTGGTGGAGAGCTCCTGCCTCTAGTGGAGGAGTTCAAGTATCTTGGGGTCTTGTTCACGAGTGAAGGATGGACAAAGCGGTGCAGCTTCTGGGAAAGACCTAGGACACGCTGGAGGGACTATGTCTCTCGACTGGCCAGGGAACACCTCGGTATCCCCCGGAAGAGCTGGAGGAAGTGTCTGGGGAGAGGGAAGTCTGGACGTCTCTGCTTAGACTGCTGCGACCTGGCCCTGGAATAATGTCTGCATACGTCCAGGTTGACTTCTTGACAAAGGCCGATAGAAAAGATAGTCCCAAAAAATCTATTTTTTACATTATTTTATATTGGATCAACTGTAGGTCAGGGTCAGAGGTCATGAGAAAGGTAGCTTTACAAGTGTCCAGACGTCAGGGTTGGACAGATGTCCAGATGGTTTCTCCGTTTGGTGGATGGTAATGGAAGCTGATGATTTGATGACGTTATGATTTTGTAAAGGTTACATGTTATTTTTTTGTAATATCTCAAATGTTGTTGCTCAGTTCAGATGTTGTAATGTACATCTGTAACATCTATCTACAAGAAGTCCCCAGCCGCTTCCTCAGATCACCGTTGTGCCAGATTGGTGTGTATTTACGGCGACAGTGAGGACTCAGTGATTTGAAGAGTTTTCCACCAGGCTGTCAGAGTCGTGGAGAAGGTGATCAGAGTGAACTTAGATTGTTTTTTATTGACTCTGGTCAAAAAGAGAGTGTTTTGTGGCATGTGCTCTGTTCTAGTTCCATCCATGGTCTGTTGTGTTGTTGATTATTAATCCAGATCAATAACTATTGTAATTGTGTCGACAAAAGTAAAGAAGGAGTTTGGTTCTTCCAGTCTGGTCCCTGGTGCAGCTGAAGCTTGGTGAGGTCAGTCCATTTGTGGTTATTGTGGCCCTGGGGGAGGTCTATAGTGTTTGTACCCAATGGATGAATCCCTCTCCAAAACCAAACCTGCGTGTTTTTCTTAGTGTTAGAAGAATGTTTAGTTCAGATTAATGAGAGAGATGATGGAGACGGTGTTTAATTTAGAATAAATGATCAGGTTTAATTCTTACAAGAATGAAGCAAACACACATGTAACAATGGAACAGGATCAAGTTTGATCAGAAAAGTACAGAAGACATGAGATTTTATATCATGCAGTAAAGTCTTCTTCAGGACAAGTTCTCAGCTGCAGGGTTTAGTCTGTGCCATGTTAGGTCTCTGTTTGGATTAGGATGAAGGACATGACCTCAACAGGATCAGGAGCAAACAGTAATTATTAACTATAGTCATTTATGCATTTGTTGTGGCTAACGCTAACTGTGAATGTGTCCTTCTATAATCACAGGTTTTAGGTAAAAGTCTGTCTCATGTTTACAACTCCTTCTGTCTCTGATGTTTCTCAGATGTTCAAGTGTCCTGTGTTTTTATGGAGAGCTGTGTCCTGCCCTGCAGCTTTCAGAGCGGCCCTGACCCTGTCATCCACTGGTTTAAGACTCCAGGAGAGGTTCCTGTCCACAGCTACTACTACGATCAGGACCAGCTCTCACTCCAGAACCAGGACTGTAGAGAGCGGACCTCTCTGTCTGAGGATCAGATCTCCAGAGGAAACGCCTCACTGCTGCTCAGAGAGGTGAAGGTCCAGGATGAAGGCACATACAGGTGTTACACCAGCACAGCAGACGGTGTCAGCAAGGACTCCTTTATCGATCTGAGAGTCAGGGGTAAGAAAATAATTCAGTTTAAAGGCTTCTTCTGATGGAGCTGAGTCTGACTGAAGTCTTTTGTTGCAGCTTTTGTTAGTTTTGTGAAGCTAGAGCAGAAAGGAGATGAACTGAAGTGCAGCTCTGAAGAGATTTACCCTAAACCTGCTGTGACCTGGTCTGGACCTGATGGAACTGAGCCCAAAACATCAGTCAGTGAAACACAGAAGGGTCTTTACTACATCTTCAGCTCTGTCACACTTTTACACAGCCCTCCAGAGGAACACAGCTGTAACATCAGCACTGACCACAGCTGGAAGAGCGCCACCTACAGGCTGCAGCGTGAGTACTGCCTTTAGTTCAAGACAAGGACAGAGTGAAGGTGGGTCTGCTCATGTCCAACACAACAGTATATCATCCACTGAGGAAAGTCCAGAAACTTACATTAAGTTCACAAAGAGTCCAGTGTTTCCTCAAAAAGAGTGTTAATAATCAGAGACAGAGGAAGAAAAGTGACACTGATCATGAGTCACGTGTTCATTTAGTGAACGCTCCAGTGGATTCATGCACAGTGCCTTTAGAGCTTCTTCATTATCTTCTTCACTTGCTAAAGGAAAATAGATATTAAGTCTGTCAGGGTCACTGCTGAGGACTTTGGAAGTGTCCTCAACAATAAGATGCATTAGGATTGAGGCTGGATGCAGTGTTTTTACAGAAGAGTAAAGGATGGAGCAATAAGGCTAACTGTGTTTCATTTCCTTCACCAGTGCCTTTCACTGAGCACCACTTTAGTTTGACATAAACAGAGAAGTGTGAGAGACACAACGAGGCCATGACTCAAGGACAAGTTCAACTGAAACTGAAACTTATTGAGTCAGTCTTTATTTCACAAACTACTTCTAAACGTCCCACTGAGTTAACCTACTGTGAACAGCTGCAGGGCTCTAGTGCCCTCTGCTGGAGGGAGGTGAGTGGAGCAGGACCTGAAAGAGCCAGAGCGCCCTCTACTGGATCCATAAGGACATCATTTCAAACTAAAACCAGCTCATATTGTCTGCACTTTATCAGTGAAAAGATAACATTCCATCGGCGTGTATGGGCTAATGATTATTGTTAGAGGGCTTTAATGGGCTGGTGAATTAGTGGGAGCCGACTGAAACTAGTTTATTACATCTGTGTTTTTGTCCCATTGAGTCAGAAGGATTGAGGAAACATCATTTGTCATGAAACAGGTTGAACAGGCAGGTTTCTCTGAGGCATGTAAAGAACCAGGACAAGGCTCAGAACTAGAAGACTCAATGTAAACACACTCTTTGTGTTCTCTGGAGCTGCCACACATCTGAGGACGTCCTGAGGCCTGCTGCCTGTGTCTCATGTGTCTTTATGAGGCCAAGGCTCATTTAACTCTTTTGTTTTGTCTGTTGCTTTAGTTCACAAAAGTATTTCAGGAAATGAAGTCACAGTCCGCTGCCCTGCCTCCAAGGCTCCAATAAAGAGCCTCATCTGGAAATTCAACCACATTCAGACCATATTAACCCGGACTGGGACCGACACAGTTTATAATGAAGCCTGGAGAGCGTTTGTGGAGGAGGTCTCAGAGTCCAGTCTGACTTTAAAGGACCTGAGCTCAGATCATCAGGGAGTTTACAGCTGTGTCCTCAGCTCTGACAGAGAGACACACATCAGCAGCACAGACGTCACAGAAGAAACCATTATCAAAGGTGAG